>JAODAL010025447.1:0-58632 GCA_025379985.1 Phyllomedusa bahiana | reverse complement strand
GGGGCTTTTTTTCCCTAGATAGATCCATGAGGGGTGAAAAATCAAAATGGGGGAAACTTCTGAAAGGTTTCCATTTTTTGCTATTTTGGGGGGTTTGCAAATGCGACAGGCACCCCCCAAAAATCGTGTTCCAAACCAAATAGCCCTCCCCTTGTATGCCCGCCAAACAGCATTTTACACCCAATTGGGGTTTTGGGCCCGAATTGGAAGAACTTGTATAACACAATTCCAAAGGGATTTAAGTAATTGATAGATAGGCCCCTATTCTAATATTTATGGACTGTCAAAAAAAAAAGGGGTCTGTCCCAAAGGATTGGCGATAGGAAATGTTGGTGCCAATATTCAAAAAGGGTCCAAAAAGTGATTCTGGAAATATGGGCCCGGAATTTTTTATCCCTGTGGGGGTTTAAAATTTTTAAGGTTTTCTTAGAGTTACTATCCTGGACTATCCAGAAAAAACAGGGTACAACGCCGTTCCAGCATGGGTTTATAAAGGGAAGGGTCTTGTCAAACTAATCTCATCAGCTTCTATGAGGAAGTTAATTTCTAGACTTTTGGGGGTGAGGATTGGGAATGCAAAAACTAGTTTTTCAAAGCTTTTGATAGGGGGTCCACAAAAAGGGTTTGGGTAAGTAAAATGAGAATCTTGGACTGGGAGAAATGTGTGCAATGGGCAGGGTGGATTGATTTAATCTAACTGATTTAAATCCCTTTAAAATCACTAGTCATAAGGCTGTTTTTAAATCAGTATTTAAATCAAAGTTTCTCCTAAACAGTTTTCAATTTTAACATGAAGTAGATAAAAGATTTTTAGAATCACTTTTTTATTACTTTTTTCCCCCCCATTTTAATGGGTTAATCATTCATTTTGGACACCATTTTCTGTTGTATTTGGGAAGGAGAAAAAAAACCTGCCCTTAAAACAATTTAAATAGATTTTTCAACTGAAAAAATAACAACATTACAGTAAGTTATTTCTTAAAATACACCCATGTTTTTTAACAAATTTGGGGCAAACAAAATTATATATATATTTAAAAAATTTAAAATGTCAGCCCAGCCACACATGAAAAACTTAAATACTACTGCCCCTGCATGTTGTAGCTCACTTGTATTCTCTTTCATCATCATCATCTTCTTCTTTTTTCCCTTTTCATAATCTGGAAAAGAAAAACAAGCTTTCCTGCTTTATTGGGCCCCAACCCGATTTCTCAATTTAGAATGAATGAGTCCAAAGGAAGAGAATATTCTTTCAACCCCTTGCGAAGAAAGTACTGCTTTTTTAAAAGTGAAATCATTACTTGAACGTCCTAAATCCAAGCGCTTATGACTTCCACCAGTTTACCCTGGTGTGACTTCCCTTTAAAAATATCTTCAGCAAAAATATTTTTTGAAGGGTTTCCCCCCCTTAGCGCTGAATTTTTATTTTGGGGCTTTAAAGATGGATGATTGCGGATCCCATGTCATAGCAACTCCCTCTTCCTCGCACTTGGGTTTTGACCCGATATTGGATTTTGAAATATTTGCCAAAAAAGAGCGGAGTCAGTGCTTGCCCATTCGTTTTTACTGCTTGTAATTTTAAAAATTTTGTCCTTGTAGTTCTGTTTTTAAGTGTTCACTCAGTTCCCCCCAAATTTCAACAGCACCCGAATAAAACAGCTTTTTTTTCTGTATTTTGTTTAAAGTTGAGAGAGGGTTTCAGAAGCTAGCTATTTAAACATTTCTCTTAACCCCCAATTTTTAGGATTTTGGCCGTGAAGGCCATCTTTTTTTATTCGTTTTTCTTACAAAGTGAAATATAAATAGGCCATTTTTTTGATATATGCTCAAAAACATTTCCACAAAAAGGGATCCATCTAACTTTGTGGGAGCGTTAGTTTGGGTTCCCCCCACCCCTTTTCAAGCTGCGCAGCAAAATGATTATTACGGAAGAATTTAGCAATTTAAACAACATTACCTTTATTTCTGGAACACTTAAGTCTTTGGTAGAGGGCAGCAAAATGAGGCACTGCCAAAACCTATTTATTAGCACTTTGATTTTCCTCCCTGCTCTTCTAAATCCTTTCATCTTGGATCGTTTGCAGATTGTCGGACCAAACTGCGTACAGACCTTTGAATTTTTGTTCACAGTCTTATAGCTTTTACTCCATTCTTGTAAGATTCTGCGTGTGTGCATTTTCCTGACCCTATATTTTTTTTGTGAAGGAAGCTTTTTCCTTCTTCTTTGTTATACAAGCCATACAATAGGACTTGTTGACATTATCCACCCATCATTTTAGGTTTAAAAATTTTCCCTCCGAGCTGTTGCAATTGCTCCATTTCTCTTTACACTTGATCAGCAGTTTTCCCTGCAAAATCCTTGCGGGTGGAGTTTTATTATCCCCTTTTGGGTTTGTATGAACCATATTAAAGAAATGGGGGTTCTCGTCGACGGAAAAGAAGAGTTCGTTTTATAAAAAACTGGGCAATTTTTTTTCTCAAAAAACTCTTTTTTTAATTGCTAGTTCTTATACAAACCATCTATGGGGGTTCCCGGAGGGTTTTTTTTTCCCTTTTGGGGGGATGGGAATGTGGCTGTGGGTGTCTGTGAGATGCTGCTGCTAATGAACACAAACCTGGAGGGGGAAAATCTGAAAAATGTTTGAAAGGATATGGTGATCTTGGGGGTGGATATTTCCAGAATCCATTAAAATTCCCCAAAAAAAAAAAAAGTCAAGCTGTTATTTTAATTGTTTTTCAAAAATTTTGCTTATTGTACACAAAAATCACTGCCCCCCCCCAAAAGGAATATTTGTTTTTTTTTTCTCATAAAATGTACCAAATGAAAAAAAATGCAGTAATAATAAGAAAAAGAATTTTTCTCACACATGACAGTTCAGCTTTAGAAATAGGTTCAATAAAAAAGGTTTACCAACCTGAAGATCGTGCCTGTTTAGAAGTGTTTCTTTGTATCTTCACACCGCATTTCATGAGTTGCCCTTTTTCGCGCCCCAAGGGTTGCATCTCTTTGTTGCATCGTTTGCATTTTGCACGCATGCCTGCCTTTCCATAGGGGGAAGGAGCTTCATTAAAATATTCCAAACTGGGCTCTTTTTGGGGCCTGCAAAACCATTATAAGGAAAGAATGTAAAAACCTCGATCGTACACACAAACAGATCCAGATTGTCTGTCTGTGGGTATGCTGCCCGTATTTTCTCAAAGTTTCCTTTCATTTTTTTGTTGCTCCCCCTTCCTCCTCCTACACTTTGTTCACATTCTTCTTGTGTTGTGCAGATCTATTCCACTCCAAACAATCAGAAAATATTGTCTAACTTCTTGGACCCCCTTTGGGATAGGGGTTGATTCTGTATTCATAGGTTTTTTAGAACAATAGGTTAAGGTCTTTTTCTCAACTCTGTTTATGTTGTAACATTTTTTTGTGAAGAAAAGGCTGGGAACCCCCTGCGGGGGTCAAATTCGTTTTGGAACTGCGTAAATAAACAAGCGTTCTGTGATAATATAGGAGAGAAACCCCCCAAATCCCACAGAAACCTCTGGAAGAGCATTGGGATTGTGAATGTTACACATTACAGCCTTTATTCTACTGATTAAAAACTCAGCTTTATCTCATAAGGGGAAGAACCTTTGGATGGTAAAAATTTTTTCCCCCAAAAACAGTTTTTTTTGAAAAAAAAAACCCCAAATTTTAAAACCCAAAAAACTGATTTAAATAAAAAAAAATTTTCAAAAAAAAAAAAATCCCATTTTTTTTATTTTTTTTTTTTTTAAAAAAAACTTTGATTTTTATCCCCCCTGAAAGTGGGTAAGAAAACGGTCAGATAGAAAACAAGGTTTGGTTTTAATTAAGGGTGCATATCAGATTGGCCCCTGTTACGGGGGACCGGGGACTCAGGTTGGAGGGTTTTGTTATAAGGGGAAACCAAAAGGGGTGTTTTGGAAGGGCATTTTATAGTGGGGCCAAGGGCTCAATTTTGGGCCCGATCCTCTTTTAACATTTCATTAACGATCTTAACAGGGTTGCACATAGAAATCGATTTTTGTAGTGATACTAAGCTCTGAAAAGTAATCCAAAAAAAGGGGGGGATAACACAAGGTCAAGGAAATCAGGGGGCACCGACACCCCAAATTCACTCCATATGATTTAGGTCTCATAAAAAACCCGCACTATACCCAATTTCAGGGTGCCAGCTTCAAATAGAAAAGTCCCAATGATTATCCAAGTAGTAAAGAAAGTAAGCGGCACTCACCAATCTTCTTATTTGTAAAGATTTATTGTAAACGCTCACGTTAAGGGAAATGTGCTTTTTTTCCCATGTAAGTGAGTGTTTACAATAAATTTTTACAAAGAAGAAAATTGGTGGTGCCGCTTACTTCTTTACTATTGGGCAATAAGGGTAATTATTTCAAAGGGGTCTGGATGGTTAGAGGCCTGGGGAAAAGTGGCAGATGAGGTTTAACACGATAAATCAAGGTTCTGCACTGGGAGGAAAAAAAAACCATTACATTTAAAGAAAAAACCCCTGGGTAAAAGTGACTGGAGATACTTGGAATCCTGGGGGCATAAATTAATTTTAGCAGTAGTGTCAGGCGCAGCTGCCAAGGCAAATAGGATCATTGGGGGGCATTAAAAAGAAAACAATTGCACAGATGGGAAAATTTTTCTCCCATTATACAAATCATGGTTAGACCACACATGGAATATTGGGACAGTTTTTGGGCACAGTGCAAGGAAAGTCATTGTTAGTTTAAAAGGTACAAAGGCGGGCAAAAAAAATAATAAAAAGGGCTGGGTGGGGCTACAATACCCCGAAAAATTTTCAAGATTAGGGTTATTTTGTTTAGAGAAAAGAGGCTTTGGGGGGGACATATAAAAAATGTTTAAATATTAAAGGTCATATAGAGATCTCGCTAAAGATTTATTTTTACCAGGAACTGTATTTAGAACAGGGGGCATCTTCAGGAACAAGTTTCTACATAACATGAAAGGTGATTTTATCACTGGTTAACTACATTGATTTTCACAGCTAGGGATATCTTAGTCTGCAACACACCTCTGGCCGATCACTGGTTACTACAATTGATTTTCACAGTTCGTAACAAAGTAATCAGGCAGAGTGAGTGAGTGTAAAACAGTATTAGCTACACTGCACTTACCTGAAGGTTGTCACTTATGGATTTACTTCCACATATGGGGAAAAAACAAAACAAATCAAATGACTTCACGCGAAAGGAGGGGAAATCATCCAGGACTCAACCCCACTTTCTCAAGTCAGCGGCACCTGCGGGTCGGCTAACTTATCGCCACATGATGACACATATGAACTGGGGGAAACACAGGAGGGTCACGACTAGAGGATCAATGCAGTGGAAGGTAGAGTCCAAGCCTTGGAGGATGATAATGACACGCACAATTCCAGAATAAAAGAATTACGCTATTGAAAATCTTCAACTTTGAGACAGGTGATGATCTGGAGAATAGTCATTACGATATCAATTTCTAAGGAACTAGTGGGTTTGCAGAGACCATTCCACACAAAGATTGATCTCATAGATGTGAGAAAGAACTCCTCTCGGCTCTGATCAGCACACCTGTAAGCGGAGGGGCTCACGAGTGGCCCAGAAAGTAGGCACAATCACAGAGGGAGAATATTCTCACGAGCCCCCAAGAAAGGACAAGGCAGTTGATAGTTCGATATCTGATTACCGGATAAACATGCTAATCCTCGGTCTTTTAAAAGAGTAAACACTCCAGTGTTAACAGGGGATCAAGGATTTTACTGTTTGAGACTTTTTGGCAGAGGGGATCCGCCAGACGGAAGGCTTTCTCTGGGATATGCACGGAGCTTTATCACAGGAAGATTAAGTTTCTTATTTTTGGCTAATCTCAGATCTACAAAAGCAATGAACGTTCTCTACGTTAAACGTACCATGAAGATGCCAGAGGATTTTACAAAATCGCGGCAGCATACCACGTACTCTGCCACGTGTCTTTCATATTCCTCATCGCCAAGAGCAGTGGTCTCTCCTCCAAATGCAGTGAAAAGTAAAGCAGAAGGTGATGGAATGAGGACACTAATTTAGAGCGTGTGCTTAACATGTTCAACACCGTAGGGGTTGGGATGCTATCTTTTGTTTACCTTCCAATACTGGTTTATAGGATGCACTTTCTGAAAATTGTTAATAGATAGTGCTTGTGATCTGAAAAAAGGGGAGGGTGTCAGGAGGTGGAAGTTTTGTGATTTTTAATAACAAAGTGAGTGCTCACGGTCAAAAAGCACGATGGGAGTATCCCCGTTGTTATAGGTGGATAAAAGGGGAGTCAGCAATCGAAAAATTTTGATTTCAAATGTTTGTTTGTAATGGTTATGTGAAATTGTTATCCCTAGTTTCAGGTCAGATGGGAAAACAGTTATTTTGCATCCAAATTTCATGGCTGGGGAAGGGATGTGGAGGCAGAACAGGGGAGGAGAGGGTACTGCGTATCCATAACTCACGAAGGAGCAGCATCTAAACGGAGATATCAATTGTTTATGCATATAATCTTTGGAATGTGAAGGGGCTGAACTCCCCTCATAAACGGAGAATGGTGCTTAGGCACCTGAAGAGGCTCAATGGAGATGTTGTGCTTCTTCAGGAGACCACTTGAAAGCGGTGGATTTTGAGAATGCAACAAGATGTAGGTGGGGAATTTGGTGGGTTCCCCTGCTGAGAAAAGAAGAGGAATTTACTTACTTTATAAACAACGGGGTCGCAACTGTAAAAATAGTTTTCATCCCAGACGGTGGTTGAGGGGAGATCCAATACGGTTCAATTGGACTCTCCGTCAGGGGACTAAGTGTCTATAAAGTCAATGCGCCGACGAAGCAGGACAGGCTTTTTTCTGGTCTTTAGATATTGGTAGTACTCAGGAATCAGAACCGCTAATATTGTGCGGGGGATTTCAATGGGGTAATGAATCCATAGGGAAGAACGGTGGAGGGTGCTCCACTGTGGCCATGGGTTGCTACTCAGAAGGAAACCACGTACTAGCCATAGCTTATGCCGGACTAGGGCTTACGTAGATATATGGAGACACTGGATATCCAGAGAATGAGCGTTTACCTTTTACGCTAATCCCAAAAATTCTTGGTCAAGAATAGATTCTTTTTTTTTGTAATAACAAGTGTTAACCGTTAGAACCAGGGAAGCTTTGATCCTTGACTTGGTGATTCAGATATGCACTATAATGTTGCAGATTCAAGATATGCACTCTGGAATGGACTAATTCTGGCGATGCCTTCCTTTTTCCATCAAGAAGAAGGTGTGTAGAATACTGATGGTTGGTGGAAGGAATATGTGAGCGAATCAGGGCCATTAAGGAACATACCCTTTCCTGTTTTGGGATACGCTTAAAGCTGTACTTAGAGGGGAAATCGTAGCTTTATACAGCAAGAACAAAGAAATAGGTAGAGGAAATTTCAATGATTTGTACACAGAGATAAGGGAGGTACACTAAGTTTAAGGCTCCTTAGCAGAGGATGACAAAAAAGAATGGAAAAGGAGCTAAATAGAGTTTGAGCGTGGGCGAAAGGAATTGAACAAATTTATGGGGATAAACAAGTGCTACAGTTTTTCAAGTTGGAAATTAAATTCTGGAAAAATGTTGGCAAATTTGGAAAAATGTTGGCAAATTTGGCAAAAGGAAGAAGGAAAATGTCATACGTGTAATACGTGGGGTAAAGGACCATTCTGGTAAAAAACAATCAGATCCAAAATTAATAAATAAAGTGTTTAAAGAATTTTATGATAACTTGTATAAGGAAGAGCATCAGGAGACAGACCACTCCAATTTTCTAGAAAGGTTAAGTTACATCCCGTCAAAGGAAGATTTAGCTTTTTAATGCCCCGATAGAGGTGGCGGAACTATTACTTACAATTAGGGTTAACCAAAATAACAAAGCCAGGGGACGGTTGACGGGGAGTTTTACAATCAATAGAAGGTAATAGGGGCAGAGCTCATAAAACAGTATTTAAAGAGAATATTAATAAAAAATGTGTAATGTCATCTTCAAAAAGGATATATTAAAGTCCTTCATAAGGAGGGAAGGCACTTCAATTTTGCCATTACCCTCTAACCTAACATAAATTGACATCAAAAATTATTCTAACCAAATTGTAAAATTATTCTCTAATAGACTAATATATTTCTCAAAAAAATTTTATTTTAAATTTATACTTTTACCATCATACATAAACTTATACTCCTAAATTAACTATAAAAATTTCAATAAATCTATATTCAATACCATCCAAAAACTCTATTAATTACCGTCTAATACACTTACAAATTTCACATTAAAACCTATAAAGCGAAGATATATGAGTGTGAAATGTTGTGTGTATATACGCCGCGAACTACTATCCTTCTACCCATTGCCAAGTAACACGCTTTCTCACTTTCACATGACAACACTAAAGCTATGGTGGTCGCCGTTTCAACTAACCAATTGTCTATCTTCACAGACCAATTAAAAAAGGTCTCCACACCAAACACGGAAAGACCGACAGGCGACTGTTCCCCCCTTCTCCCCAACTTCCTCATTCACATATAGCAACCCTTTGCGAAACACTCCTCTCTTTACCCGCGCTCTCACCGCGCAGCAATCTCGCTACGAGCGTCGGGTTTTTGAAGGGATTAAGGGTAGGTGAGGAAGCGGTTAAAAATGTGTTGTTTGCAGACTCGAACATGCTGCGATATTGTGAATCCTCAGGGGACCATCTTGAGAAGTATTGAAGAATTAGGGGAGCACTTTGATACCCTTAGTGGCTATAAAATTAATGTTCCTCTCAAGAGCCATTATTGCTCTCTTAGGGCAGGGCTAGCTCGTTGACAAGACATTTTCGAGAGTGGGGGGTGGAGGTGTAGTCCAGTTTAGTCTCCCGCACCAATATCTAATGTAACCTGGAATCAGATAATCTGCAAAGAAGTCGTCGCTCCGTGTATCAAGGTTAAATTACGGCCGATATGATAGAATAGTGGAGAAATTGGGAAGGTGGGGAAATTTGACCCTCTGTCCATTGTTTGGTAGGTGACACACCTAATTAAGAAATGATTAGCTAGAGGCAGTTTGCTACCCATTGCGAGATATCTACCATTATTGTTAAATACACAAAGACGTCAGTAGGACTCAGGTCAGCGTTTGTAGCTTCCTTTTGGAACAAAAAGCGTGATCCAGGAATAGCTTACAAAAAAATCTCTCGCCTCATTAAATCTGGATAGGTGTGTTTGAGAATATCCCGATATACAGGTTTTATAATCTGGCTTCCCCTGGTGCGCATTGTAAAGGTTTGGATAAATGGACAGTGCTATTTTCTACTTGAAATTGGAGGCACATCGTTGGCTAGACCCGAGGAATGACGGCACTTTTTACAACGCTTATAAAGGACGCTCCTATATAATCTGTCTCAAACGTAGTGTAGTCCTAAAGATAACCATAGACACTTTGGATAAATAGTATTAGGAAAATGTGTATACGTTGTCATCCTCCATGCATTGAATTCCATAGATTATTGACATCGTCACTCTATGAGGGTTTTTTATCTCGCCTCGCTATTTTTCCAGAGGGACAGGGAAACCAGACGCTGCTGGCTCATATGAGTGGCTATGGAATAAAAAATCATCAGTACTGAGTAAGGTATATTCATGGTTACATGATAGAAGAGGGAATAGGTTGAGGGACATGGCGCTGTTGGTTCAAATGGTAGGAAATTTTAGGCGATGGGGTAGTGCTACAGATTTTTTTCAGATTTGGGCGAAGTGCCAATTGTGTGCCTACTATTAAGAGGTCACATCAAAAGTTTGCATCGGCAAGAGACTCAGGACAAATTTGACGCACTGTCTATATTTTAGGACAAGATCTGGACAAGTTTGATTTCTTGTCGATTGATTATTTTTATACTAAATCGAACTTCGTGATCCGCTCTCTCAGAATTTGTGCAAGCATTAGATCGAAACTTGTATTGGTTCATGGATAAGAACGGGATTGGAGTGCTTTCTGAGGCAATACACATAAATAAGAATATGAATAGGATTGGGGAAGGTTGAGAAGAAGTCTTATAGTTAAAATTGAATATGGTAGGGGATGGTTGTCGGCGTAGTCATAGGCAGATACGTATCAGCTTACGATCCATTTTCTAATCGAGAAGTTTCCTGAAGGAGTGACCAGAAGAATAATGGCAAATAAATACGAAAGCATTTTTACTGCACGGTATTTTGGCAGTGTCTCAAAATTTACAGGATATTGGGACGGATTTGCAAGGTTATACGAAGGTTAGGGAAGTAGAGTGCGAGGATCGCAACTGAGTGGCTTCTTACTTTATATTCACCAAGGAGTGTGTGATGAGGGAGCAGACCACTCAGTGGTCAACAAACAAAGTGGTTCATATAAAGACTCTGGAGCCAAATAAGGGTATTTTGCCTCATTGGTTGATGGATAGTATTCCTACGGTTGGATGAGGTAGATGCTCCATGATCAGGGAGAATTAATGTTAGCAAGGATAGAAGCGGTGAAATAATTATAGGCCATCACTGACGGCGAGATTTTTCAGAAATATGGAAACGGTTTATTATTAAAACTTCTCAAAATGGGAGAATCGATCATTGCTGACTTAATTTTAAAAATAACAGATATTATTATAAAAAACTATTTGGGATTGGGTAGTGGAGTGATGATGAGGAAGATTTAGTGGAGGGGAGTTTTGGTAGCCAGGATTAAGGTATGTGGTGTATTTTTCACTTGGGGAGGAATCGGAATAGTGAATAGTATTTGATTTGTGATGAGGCTCGTGATTATAATTTGGTCTCTATTTTCGTGAGAATATTTCCTCCAGAAGTTTTTGAAGTTTTAAAATGGTTTGTTGGCCGCTTGTTTTTTTGTTTTTTTTTGGAGGGAAGGCCGACCAAAACAACGGGTCATTGGATTATATATAGGGTAATAATTGAATGGAAAATATTTGGTATCGAAATTTGGTCGGTTTTCTAGATTTCGCGCGCTTTTTATAATTGATCGAAAATGTGAGCTGTAATGCTTTTTATGAGGAACTTGTCCTTGTAAAGACTAGATGTGTAATTTGACTCTCCAAACTTTGTTTGTGTATATTGATTGGTTGATTATGATATGTGTATGTATCATTTTGTTCTACAATTAATAAATAACATGTTTAAAAAAAGAAAAAAAAAAAGATAAGTGATATAGGGATTCTCTTTGCTGATAGAGCAGTGGAGATGTGGTAATACTCGACTCTGCAGAGGGAGATTCGTGGCATGGATTGTGAATTCAAATATACAGGAGTTCAAAAGAAGGGTTTTGGATGATTTCTGAAGTGTAATTAATATAACAAGATATAGTGTGAGGATTTGGGCGGGGTCATTGAGTCAGGGTTTTTCGGATTTCAAGGGTGGGGGGGAAGGGGGTGTGGTAGGGGGGTCGGGGAAGCGGAGACATCTTTTTCGTATAAATGAGGATCTCAATTGGACTTTAAGTTAAATTGGTGTTTTTTGCCTTTCGCTATAGGATGTCAACGCACTGTCTAGACTACAGACTTGAGAAGCTGGTAGATGGACGGTTTTGTGCATTTCTCTTTTTTTTCTAGCTTTAAAAATATGTATATTATGTTAGATTTTGATGTGTGTTTTTTTCCAAGATTCTTATAGAAAAAAAATTAACATTGTTCTAGCTATAATGTGCAGCATGTGTTGGAAATTTTTTTTTTCATTTTTCACAGCTTATCACAAAAATAATTTGTGTGAAGAGACAACTCCTGTGGGTAGAATATATTCAAAAAACTAGCTTCATGGCAATTATTATTCTTGATGTGGGTTGTAGTTTTCGGCCTAAGGTATGGGGTGTCTGCTTTAGGGAGTTTATTTTACGTTATGTTTAGCATCTGTCGTGGTGGTCCGCTAAACTGGAATGGTGCCGCTACTTGAATAATTGTATACTGAAAATAATGTTTAACCATCTATGTCCAGTTGGTTAGTCTGATTTCAACTCTCTCCTCTACGGCGCTTTTGGTTGAGAAAGAATAGCGCCTCTATGGAGTAATATTGTGGATACTCTGAAAACTAGTACTTGACTATTCTGCTCAGAAATCTATATTAAGTGAATTTTATGGTCGACATCCTAACTCCGTGTTCGTGTTTGATTAATGGATAAAAGATCGAAATGATGTACTCTCTGATCAAAAAGTGACATTGAAATTTCATCTCACTTTGATTTTATTTGTGAAAATACTAAAAGGGCAAACACACTTCTAAACACTGTGGTAAAGACTGGTTGAAATCCTTAAAGGGTGCTAGTTCTTAGATTGAAGTCTTTTATAGGGGTTCTTTCAGATAAAGGCACCGCATCAGTTGCCAGAGTGGACTGGTCTCGCCTTAAACAAAGGATTGTATTATTGCAAATTGTTTCTTGTGATAATTGTAGGAGAGATGACTAGCGAAAATTCTAAGCCCCTAGTGTTGTTAAAAAATAGAGAAGACAATTTAAAGGAGATGATGCAAAACCTATGTGGGTTCATATATTAGTTGTTGTAGTTGTATAATAAATGACTTTTTGGAGTGGAAAGATACGATCTGTAGTTCACGCGAATTTCGAAGTTGTTGAAAATGTAAAATTTTCTATCGGGATTTTTGAGATATTTTTCCACAAATAAGACTAAAGATTGTGTGGACGCTAAAATTTACTAATTAAAGTCTCAATTTTGTCATGAGAAATGTTCTCTATCACATGGAAGGTTATAGAAAGTACTTCAAAAGTTATTTCCCAATATAGAATGTGGACACGTGCCAGATTTCATAATGGGACTCTGTCAGGGAAGTGACAATGGCTGTGGTAGTGACGGGTGTTGGAAGCAGTTCTAGCGGTCCGAGATACCAAGTAGGGGCTAAATATTAAATGTCAATAATTGCTTGGTCTACCAGAGTTACTATGGCGTAGGGACGAAGGCAAAACACGGGAGATATTATCTAACACTCCGAGAGCAGGAGCTTAACTCCACATAATATACATTGTAACTTAATTTTGGTGCTAGTCAACAAAACGATCGGTCTCAATACAGCAATGGTATCTGACTTAGAGCAATTGCAAGCGGTTCTAAAATAGGATAATATTTTTTATAAAGATTAATAATAATGTAATTAAAGAAGGCACAATAGGGCTAAGAGGGGAACAGAGGGAGGACAATGTAAATAGGTGGACAAGAGCAATTATTTCCCTCGATTCAGTAAAGAGCAACAGATCAAAGAAAAATTATTGGTCGCAAAATAATGGTGCTCTCCCGCACAAATTTCAAAAATAACAGAAATGTTTGCCATTTATTACAGTACCCAAAACATAACCAAAACCGCATACATGTTTGGTAATTGGCTGATTTTTTCATCTGTATAATACAGAGACATCATCATAATCATTGAATCGCGCATAGATAGAAAAGAAAACACCCCAGAAATGGACGCAAGCACTTGTTTTTTCAATTTTTTCCACAAATAGAATTTTTTGCTCGTTTCCAGAATATCTATGGTATATGAATAACATCATTAGAAAGAGTCATTTTGGTTTTTTTTTTATTTTAAAAAAAATAAACGAGACTGCCCCCCTCAAAAATTAAAGCCCTCATTTTTTTGTAGAGGGATAGATATAAAAAGTTATGGCTTGGGGTAGGTGGATTAATAATCATCTCCCACATTTGAGCATTCACTCAACAAAGTCAAATTTTCTGTACATTTGCCTCTTAAGAACATTACACCTTCCCGTCTTGTGTGGAATTCTCTTGTGTCCGTTCTAGATGATTTTATGTAAATAGATTTCACATTCTGAACATGAAAAGCTTCTATTCCTGTGTTGAATTTCTTGTGACGTTTAGATTGATTTATTTGCAATTGATTTCCTCTTTCTGAAATGAAAAGGCTTTTCTGTGTGAGTTCTACAATGTCATAACAATGTTTTGTATTTCTCTGCAAAAGATTTCCCGCACTCATTGAACATGAATAAGGTTCGTTCTCCTGTGTGAATTTCTACAATGCATAAGATAAGTTTTGATTTCTCTGCAAAACATTTTCCCAACATTCTTGAACATGAAAAAGGTTCTCTTCCTGTGTGATTCTTATGTGTAACCAGTCTTGCTTTCAATGTAAAAAGATTTCCCCACATTCTCGAACATGAAAAAGGATTCTCTCCTGTGTGAATTTTTCATGCACAATACGATTTGATTTGTCTCTGTAAAAATTTTCCCACATCTCTGAACATGAAAAGGCTATTATCTCAATGTGAAATTCTCTATGTGTAAAAGTTTTTGATTTTGTATGTAAAGGATTTCCGACCACATTCTGCAATGAATAATGCTTCTCCCGGTGTGAATTCTTCTGTGTAGTAACAGGTTGAACGGTTTGTAAATCACTTTACCACATGCATGGGCGAATACATTTCCCCTCTTTTTGGCCTGTACTTGTGGTAACGATCTGTGGTGGGCCAGTAGAGGGTTCTTCAGGACTGGTTGGATTATATCGAAACTTGTGCATTGTAATAACTCATACTTGTGGTGGTTCAGGAGAAGGTCTTCCTCATCATTGGGGAGGATTATTGGATGGTCTGTACTGTGTTGTCCTGGTGCACTTTCAGGGTACTTGTGGTTCTCTCTGAATGAGGGGACTGCATAATATCTTCTTCTTTTATAACTTAGTTGAGGACAGGCCATTTCCTTTAGAAATCTTAAGAAAGTTTTCTGTTAAGAAAATAAAAATTGTTTTAATGAGTTTTCTTTTTCTTTCAAACCACAAAAAGAGAAAACATTTTAAACTTCCTTTTAGGCAGGAAAACTCCTGCAGGTTTTATTAAGTAATTCTGGGCAAAGCCAGAGATGGATCCAGCAGGACCACTTCTACTTCTTGGTGTCATTTACACTGGGTACGGAAAGTATTCAGACCCGATTACGTTTTTCACTCTTTGTTTCATTTAAACGCCATTTGGTAAAAGTTCATATTTTGTCATTAATGGTACCTCTGCTCCTCCCCATCTTACCGAAAAAAAAACAGAAAAGTTAGATATTTTTGCAAATTTAAATACCACATCCACATCACTACTATTTGACAAACATCAAAATCCCAATATCATAAAAAAAAAACCAAAAATAAATCAATATACCCCCCAAAAAATTATATATAAAACCCCCCCCCCCCCCCCCCCCCCCCCCCCCAACCCCCCCCCAATTTTTATTTCTCACAAATATTTTTTTTTCATGACACTATATTTAACTCATATGCTGTCCATTGCAGTATGCAGTAGGGAGATGGGAGAAATTTTGTCAAGTATCGCTGCAGACTCCACCAGTAGGGGCTTTATGGCAGAGTGTGCCAATGGAAGCCTCTTCTCAGTGCAAGACATATGAAAGCCGCATTCAGTTTGCAAAAAAAACACATGAAGGATGCCAGACTATGAGAAAAAGATTCTCTGCTCTGCATGAGATTGAAGATTGAACTTTTTGGTGTTAATTGTAGCCAGGTAGAGAAAAACCAGGCACTGCTCATCCCTACTGCCAATTCAATCCAACAGTGGACACATGGTGGGGGCAGACTTCATGCTGATGGGGGTGTTTTTCAGGTGCCAGGGGACAGAACGACTGGTTGCATTGAAGGAAAGATGAAATGAGGCCAAGTATGAGAGATCTGATGAAACTCTTCCAGACGCTCTGGACCTCAGACTGGCAAAGGATCCCCTTCCAACAGGACAATAACCCTTAGCACACAGCTAAATAACAAGCGTGGTTCAGGGAAACTCTTGTGAGTATTCTTGACGCCTGCCAGAGCCCTGACCATAAAACTATGAGCATCTCTGGCAGAGGACTTGAAAATTGCTTCACCAACGTTTCACTCAATCCAACCTGAGGAAAAACTGGAGAGGATCTGCATGGATAGAATGGCAAGAGGATCCCTCAAATCAGGGGTGAAAAATTGTTGCATAATTCACAAGATAGGCTCATGCTGTACTATCTAAACAGGTGCTTCTATCAATAGACTGAGCAAGGGGCTGAATATTAAAGACAATGTGATAATTTCAGTTTTTTCATATTTAATAAATTTGCAAAAATATCTACATTTCAGTTTGTTTCCTTTCAGGATGGGGGGGGGGGGTGTACATTAATCAGCAAAAAAATGAACTTTTTGGATCTTACCAAATGGCTGCAATGAAAGAGAGTGAAAAAATTTAAGTGGTCTGAACACTGTCCGTACCCACTGTAGCTCAAGCAGGAATGCTCTGTGGTGCACTGGCTCGCTAGGTATGTGAGGCGTGATAGGCTGTCTGCACACAAATCCCTCACTGCTGTTATTATTATTTATTTTAAAGCACCATTGATGCTGGCGTCTGTATATTGAGGGGGTTACATATCATAACATGTCAAACGAGTACAATCATAACAATGAATGACTTACAATTGGCACAAGAGAGGGAGAGAGGACCCTGCCCACGAAGGCTTACAATCTACAAGGAGGAGGAAAGAAACAGGAGGTGAGGGGCAGACATGTTTGTGGGGTGTAGGGGCAGCGGACTTATTATAGGTTATAGGCAATCCTTAAGATATGGTTTTTCAGGTTTGCTTTTGAAACGGTAAAGGTTAATGTGGTGGGGCAGCTGAGTTCCATAGTGTCGGGAAGCTGGGAGAAGTCTTGGAGACGGTTGTGTGAGGAGCTGATGAGAGGGGAGCAGAGGAGAAGGTCCTGTGAGGAGCGGAGATTGTGAGAGGGGAGAGGTTATGGAGAGCCTTGTAGGTCATGGTTAGTAACTTGAACTGGATTCGTTGGGCAATGGGAGCCAGTGCAGGGATTGGCAGAGGGGAGAGGCAGAGGAGTAGCGAGGAGAGAGGTGGATGAGATGGGCAGCAGAGTTTAGAATGGTTTAACGGGAGCGAGGGTGCTAGATGGGAGGCCACAGAGAAGGATGTTGCAGTAGTCTAGGCGGGAGATGACAAGGGCTTGGACGAGCATTTTTGTAGAGTCGAAGTTGAGGAATGAGTGGATGCGAGAGATTTTTCAGGTGGAGGCGGCAGCAGAGGTAAGGGCTTGGATGTGTGGTGGAAAAGACAGAGCGAGTCGAAGATTATCCAAGGCTTGGACTTGCGGAACAGTGGAGAGTGTACAAGCCACGTATGACGGAGATAGAGAGATCAGTGGAGGGATGGAGTGGGACGGTGGGAAGGTGTATGAATTCGTTTTCCACATTTAGTTTTAGGAGTCGGGAGGAGAAAAGGAGAAAATAGGACGATAGACAATTCTGGGATCGGAGAGAAGAGAGGTAATCATCTGGGCCAGAGATGTAGAGTTGTGTGTCGTGGCAAACAGGTGTTAGAAAGCCATGTGAAGTTATGAGCTGACCAAGGCCAAGAGTGTAAAGAGAGAAGAGTAGTGGGCCCAGGATTGACCCCTGGGGGACACCGACAGAGTGGCCGGGGGGAGGAGGTGGGAAAATGAGAGACGCTGAATGTCCGATAAGTGAGGTACGAGAAGATCCAGGAAAGAGCCAAGTCTGTGATGCCGAGGGAGGAGAGGATGTGTAGCAGGAGGGTATGGTTAACAGTGTCAACAAAGGCAGAGGATAGGTCTAGAACAGGCATCCTCAAACTGCGGCCCTCAGTGTTGGGATAACTACAACTTCACTTCATCCCACTGTTACTAGATTTTATAAGGCATGATGGAGAGTTGTAGTTTCCCAACAGCTGGATGGGGCTGCAGTTTGAGGACGGGATGGTCTGAAGGAGAAGGGACAGTAATAATGGCGTGAGGGCTCTTTAGCAGTTGCTAGGTCCATTGGTGACTCGTAAGATTCTGAGTATAAGGGGCGATTTATGAGGGTTGCAGAAAGGGTAGATTATTGGCTTTTACATTTTGTGATCGGTTGGTGGTCTGCTGTGGTGAAAGTGTACTGTGGGTGGAGAAATACGGCATGGAAATCATACGCCATCGAGGTTAGAACGTCAGCTTTTTATGGTGCATGAGGGTCAGTAGAACATACTACATAGCAGCAGCTCATCCAAGCAAATGACCAAATGGTGTCCAACGTGGTCTATACACAAGACCTAAAACACTCAAGCGTATGGGGCCCTAGATACAGAGGTTGTCACTGCACCTTGACTAACCCTACTGTCATCTGCACTCCCCTTCCCCCAATCTTCCTTTCGCCAGATGACTTCGCCACAAACTTCCTAACCTAGATCAATCTCATCAGTCAAAGCTTACCCCAACAGTCCCTCTGTCTATCTTATTCCTGCAGTGTATCGCTCATCCCTACCTTACACTGCTCATCACTATTCCCCCCTATCTTCCTTCTCTACTGTCATCATGACATGCTCTCACTCTCTACTGTCCAAATCCAACTCACCACTGTAGTTCTTGACCCACTGCTATCCCACCTCTATCCACTGCTTAGTGATGTTATCATCCAGCCTCGCCATCTCTTCAATCTATCATTAAACTTTGGCATTTTCGTCGCCTTTAAACATGCGACCATACACCCATCTCAAGAAACATCTCTTGGGACCCTCTTGTTGTCTAACTATCTCCCCATCTCATCTTCCATTCGCCTTAAAACTCCTAGAGCAAAAGTCTATCTTCCAAACTTTCTACCCATCTCTCCACCTAACTCTCTCTAGACCGCTCATATCAGGCATTGACCCCACACTCTACGAACCGCCCATAACCAAAGTCACAACGACTAGCAACTGCAAAGCTCACGCCACTATCTGTTGCTTTCCTCTTAGACCTGTCCTCTGCGCCTTTGACACGTGTCATACCACTCACTCTCCTACAAAATCCTTCCCTCCCTCGGCTTCGCGACTTGGCTTTCCTGGATCTCGCTTCCTAACCTCACTGATCGGACATCAGGTCTTCTCTACTATGCACCACCTACTCCTCTTGCCCGCTCACTAGGTTGGTGTCCCAGGGGGTCAGTCCTGAGGCCACTATCTTTTCTATCTCCACTATTGGTTCTGGGTCATAAATATATGCATCGCATGGGGCTTTCATTATCCACCTGTATCTGCGGAGATACCATCTCTACATTCGCCCATATATCGTTCTCTTCTTCCCGGAACCCTGACTGTCTTCGTCATATCATCCGTCTTTCTCACGTCTCCTAAAACTAACGTGGAGAAAACTGAAGAATTCATCATCTTCCACGTCCACTTCCATCCCTCCACACTGAATCTCTCTATCACGCAGTCAATGGCTTCACTCTTCATCCAGTCCCACATAAGTCCGCTGCCTTGGGTTAACCCTTGACTCCATCGTCCTTCAAAAGCCGCACATCAAGCCTTACCTCCGCCTTTGCGCTCTCCACCTGAAAAAAACATCTCTCGCTCGTTTCATTCCTTAACTTCGAAAGCAAAAAAATGCTGATCAATGCCTCGTCTTCTCACGCCTAGACTACTTGCTACATCCGTAGTCTGCGGCCATCCCAGCTGGGCCCCCTCGCCCCCTCCAATCCTTCCTTAATTTCTGTCCCCGTTTTTTTCCCAACCCTCTCCCCCCTGCCTCTCCCCCTTGTAAACCTTCCGGGTTTCCCATTGCCAGCGAATCCAGTTCAAGTTAAAAACCTTGCCCTTTAAGTACTCCATAACCTTTTCCCCCCATACATTTTCCCCTTAGTCCCCCAGATATTCCCTCACCCCAATCCCCGCTCCCCCAGGCCTTTCTTCTCCTTTCCCCCCCCGTGCAACTCCTCCCCAAAACCTTTCCCCAAGGGATTTTTCCCCCCGTGTTTCCCCCATACTCTGGAACTCACTGCCCAAACACCTCGGGACTTCCCCACTTCCCCGGGCCCCCAAAAGCAGCCGGGAAAACCCCATTTTGGGGATTGCCTAAAACCCAAACAAAACCTACTGTCACTACACTACCCGGGAAATATTTTTCTGCCCCTCCCCCTTCCCTGTTTCTTCCCAAACCTTCCTTGGGGGACTGAAAACCCCTCACGGGGGGGGACTTCCCCTTCTGTCCCAATTGTTGTTAGAAATTTGTCCCCTTTTATTATTTGGTTTGAATATAATTTTTAAAAACCTGAATGTACAGCGTCGGGGAACCCAAAGGGCGCTCAAAAATAAAAATAATAATAATAAAAATTAGGGGGGATCCAGAGCAGAGGGATGTCACTGCACCTTTTACAAAATGGGGTGTAGGGGGCCCCCAGAGGATAGTTGTCATGCCCCTTTACAAACCCTTTCTGTGTAGGGGGCCCCCAAGGCAAAAGGATGCCCTTGCACCTCTACTAACATGTGTGTAGGGGGCCCCAGAGGAGGATGTAATGCATCTTTACTAACATTTGTTTGTTTTTGGGGGCCCCCCAGAGCGAGGATGTCACTGCCTCTGCAAACCCCTACTGTGTATGGGCCCAGGAGCAGACGGTTGCCCACTGCACCTCTGCAAACCCCTACGTGTTTTGGTGCCCCTGGAGCGGGACAGATGTCACTGCCCCTTCTATAACCCTCCCGTGTAGGGGCCCCGGGGGCCAAAACAGATGTCACGCCCCTTTTGCAAAACGCTATTTGTGTTGGGGCCCCAGAGCAAAACGGATTTTCACTGAAACCTCTGCTCCCCCTTTACGGGTGTATGGGGCCCCAAAGCAGACGGTTTGTCATGCCCTCTGCTAACCTACTGTTTTAGGGGGCCCCCCAGAGAAAGACGGATGCCACTGCATCCCCTTGCAAAACCCCTTCTGGTATGGGGCCCCCGAGCAGGGGATGCAGGACCTCTGCAAACCCCTTTACTGGTTGGGGCCCGGAGCAGAGGGATGTCACTAAACCTCTACAAAACCCGGGTGTGGGGGGGCCCCAAAAGCAGACGGTGTTTTTTGCCCTCTGCAAAATTTAAATTTTAGGCTGTGAAAATCTAAAAAAATTTTTTAAAAAAGAAACCCAAAAAAAAAAGGTCCCACACTAAAAAGGGGAAAATTGAAAATCTAATACAAAATATCAGGGGGCCCACAAAAAAAACAAAGGGGAAACATAAAGGCATTGGGAAAATATTGGAAATGCTTTTGCTGGGAAAAAATATAAAAAAACCGGGGGATTGTAGTTTACATTTTTTGACCCAAAGATTGTTTTGCTCACCCATAACGTCAAGGGGACCCCAGAAGGTGAGCCCCTAACACAAACATTTTAAACCTCATTTTGGAAAGTCCTTTCCCAGATACAACTTCTGGGATTTATGGGAACTTTGAATTAAAACTATCCTGAAAGGGTTTTTAAAAAGAGGCGGGGAGAGTGTGGGTCATTTGGGGGATCGAAACCCCATTTGGCTTGCTGCACTCCCGCCTTTTTTTTAAAACCAGTGCAGGGAAATTCATTTAGCAATTTTTCCAAACCCATTTCCCTCAAAAGTTGTAGTTAAACCGGAAAATCCAAGTGAGGGAAAAATTGTTTGTGGTTTAGGGATCCCCTGTGGGGCCCCCCCTTTGGGAGTTTTTGGGAGGTGAGCTTAAAAATTTTTTGACCCAAAACGAAAACTAAGAACCCCGGTTTTTTCTTTATTTTTCCCTTCCCTTTAATGCTTTTAAATTTTTCCCTTAAAACCTTGATGTTTAAATTAGTTTTTGTTTTGCCATGATTTTTTGTATTAACTGCCCCTTTTGTTTAACCCTATGTGTAGGGGGCCCCAGGGGCAGACGGATGTCACTGCCCCTTGTTTCCCCTACTGTGTAGGGGGCCCCTGGAGGGAACGGATGCCCACTTCACCTTTTGCAAAACCCTACTGTGTATGGGTCCCCAGAGCAGACGGATGTCATGCACCTTTGATAACCCTACTGTGTAGGGGGCCCCCAAAAGCAGACGGTGTCACTACACTGTGCAAACCCCTATTGTTTAGGGGCCCCCCAGAGCAGATTTTGTTTTTAACTGCACCTAAAAACCTACTGTGAAATGGGGCCCCAGAGAGTTTGGATGTCATTTGCCCTCTACTAACCTACTGTGTATGGGGCCCCCAGAAAAAAAGGGTGTCACTCCCCCTCTGCAAAACCCTTTTGTCAAGGGGGCCCCCGGAGTGATGTCCCCCGCCCCCTTAATAACCAAGAAAATCAGCAGGAAAAGTTTTTATTTTTCCCGGGGCGTAGGGAAAATAAACCCCTCTATGATTGGCAAAGGGTTGGTTCTTGATGATTTAAAGTTTTTGCTTCAGGGAAACCCAAATGGAATTGGTGTGTCGGGCAAGAAACTTCAAAAATAAAAAAAATTGCAGCCATTGCGGGAAGAAAAAAAAGCTGGTGGTGGCAGTGTTATGGTCTGGGGGGGTTTCCCTCGGGGTGTGCAGGGGCCCATACATTCAGGTAAAAGGCTCCTCACCAAGTTGAGCATGAATCCATCCTTGCAAAAATTTTAACACCCATACATGCTGACGTCCAAAAACGTGGGGCTAAAAAAAGACCAAACCCCAAAGGGAAGGGCCCCAGAGCAGGGGGGATGTTTATGACCTTGCTTTTCCCTAAATGTGGTTTGGGGCCGGGTAGGGAAACAAAAGCACCCCTGCTAAAAACCCGCTGTGTATTTGGGCCCCCGGGGAGAAAGGGTGTTTTTTGCAAACCCCTGCTAACTCAATGTGTGTGGAGCCTGGGTAGGGAAAAATGTACCGCACCCCTGCTAACCCTGCTGTGTATGGGGCCTTGGGGTAGACGTCACCGCACCTTTAAAAACCAAGCTACCCAGTGGGAAAAAACTTCAGTTTTCCCCCGGCAGTTTTGGAATTTGATTTTGCTGATGGGCAAAAGGGGTTTTTTTCTGATGAGTCACGTTTTTGCTTCATAAAAATGGATGGAATTGGCATTTCTGGTGAAAAAAACATCAAAAGGAAAAAACACCCCGCAGCAAATTTTGGGAAAAAACACAAGCTAGTGGTTGCATTGTTATTTGGGCGGGGAAGGTTTTAGGGGGTTGTTTCGGCCTTTAATTTTACGTTGGGAAAGGGTCCTCCCCGATTTGGTATGAATCCATCCTTGCAAAAACAATAAAAACCCTAATGTGATTTTTCTCTGCTGGGGGGGATTTGGGGTCTTCAGCAAAAACAAAGCGATTTGTCAAAGTCTGAAAAAAGGGTTTTAAGGGGCAGGACCAAGGCTCTCATTTCTAACCTGGCCCTTTAAACCCAGCCCCAATTAAAATGTGTGGGGCCCCCGGGGTTGGTGTTGGCTTTTTGGACCCTCCAAAAGTGTGGGATTTCAGTTGGCTCCCCGATTCCCCGTGAAAACTGTGACGACGGTTTCATGTAGTTTCGGTTGCTGCCCCCTAGATGGAGGGTATTCCAGAGTGGTATATAAAAAAATGCCACCAAAGGATACCCGGCCTTGGGGGGATAAGAGCCGGTATGTTTTGTCCAGCCCCCTTTAGGTGGTTGGGGAACTATATAGGGAGTAGTTTGGCTTTTCAGCCGTTCCTGGGTTGGCTCTTAAGGGGGGGTTGACAATGCGTTGGGTGGGGTTTACTCCCCCTGTTCCCGGCCAGTTTTGGATAGGGTCGGGCATTTTTATAAAAAGCCAGGGGGCCTTTTGTTGTTCAGGGGGGGGGGTTGCTAGCGGGAAATGAGCGGGGGCCCGGAGAGAGGTCTCCCCCCCGGAGGTTGGGGGGAAAAGCCGTTACTGTATGGAGGTGAAGGATCTAAATATGGACATTGGGTCCAGACAAGTGTAGGAGGGAGCTTTGTTTAGTTAGGGGCCCAGACGACCTGGATTTTATTTGTTTTGTTGTCAGTATAGTTTACTGTCCTGAAAAAAACTGGCGGGGGCCCGATTTAAAAGGAAGCCGGTGTTTATGCCATACCGTTTTACGAAAGCCGATCCAGAGTACATACCCCCCCGGACGGTCCCCAAAATGGGTCCGGGTAAGTGAGCGTCACATATTGGGGATGCCGGGATAATTGGCACGGGGCTGAGCACAGTTGGCACAGGGGAAGTTTTTGCTGACAGAAATTGAAAGGGCCGGGGGCCCCAAATGTGAAGAGTGCTGCTGAAAGAGACTGTGTTTTCGCCAGAATTGTGTTTTTTCCCCCCTGACCCTGGAGGAAATTTTGAGAGGGGCTCGTAGACCACCCCGCCGGGGAGTGCCACAGCACCCTGACCCATCAAAAACCCGGTCGGCCTTTCCAAGGCCAAGGGAGCAACAGACTCAACACCCGAGAACCGAAAATTGCCCCACGGGAGGAGCTTTTTGGGGTGACCCCTACAGCGGGATGTGCTCCTAAGAGTCCGGTGATGTGGGGGGCAGAGGACTTTGCTGCCACGGATGAAATTGGCTCGGGGGGAAATGATCCCCACGTGGGCCCGGACATGGACTGCCCCAAAGGATTCCCAAAAGTGCCCCCGGAAAATCGCAACCCATTGGGAGAAACCCGACCAGACCCCCGGTAAGACTGTTTCCAATGCTTTTTGAGACTTGTTGGGGGACTGTTTTTTCCTTTTTACTAAGGTTTGTAAAAAACCTAAAACCCGGCTGCCCTTATTTGGGCAGAGTTTTTCCCCCTTTTTTGAGCCCTTGTGGGAAAACCGCCAGGGTTGGGGGCAGGGGAAGTGATTTTCCCTGGGAAGTCCCCCCTGAGGGGAAAATGCGGTAGGGCTGCCTGAAAACAGAAGAGCCTGGGTAGAGGTCTAAGATTTTTCCTGAATTGACCCCAATTTAAATTTGGGATGGAATAATCTAATGAACTCGGGGTTTTTCTTTGAATATCCCTACTTTACCTGCGGGTTTTTTGGCCTTGGGGGGGGGGAAAACCCCCTCTGCTACTTCCAGGGGGGTTAAGGGGCCTGGGGTTATAGCAGAGAGGGGTATGCCCTTTGGGGTGCATGACAATTGGGGGAATGGGTTAACCTACAGGCCCCGGGGGATTTTGTTTGGGTTTGGCCCCCTTTGGCAAAAATGGTACCCCCCTCACCTTCTGCTAAAAAAACGGATGAGTGGAGGGGGCCCTGAAGTTCTGGGGTAAAAGGGGTTTTTGCCATTAAACCCCAGGGCTGTGTGAAACCGGGATTATAGCCTGCAAGTGCGGGTTTAATGCGGGCTCAGGGACTAAATGGGAAACCAGTTCTGTTTTGACTGCTGTTGGAGAGGGGGCTTTCCTTTTTTCAGTCTGCAGCCGGAAAGGGGAAACTGGAGGACCCGGGGGAATGTTTCCTTCCCTACAAGGGTGTGAGGAGACTATTTTTAATGAGGGGGGTTGTCCAGAATCTAAAGGGAAAATTGCCTCAAAGGGAGACCTCAATCCCTTTGTGTGAGAAAAGGATGCGAGACCCTGAGAAACAAGGGTTTTCATTTTTGCCTAAAAAGGGTTGCTGTTTTGGCCAGTGTTTTTTTCCTCCCATGACCCAAAAAGGGAATTGGTGTTTTAAAGCGTGAGCTGCTGGCCCACCACAGAAAAGGGTGTAGGCTTAAAAACCCTGTGAAGGCAGGTGAGGGGGTTTTTAAATCCCCAGATGGTAAATTTGCCCTGGTTCCGAGGCAGTTTGATACATTTTCCTTCATTTTTTGGAGAAAACATTTTTAACATATTTTTAAGGGATTAAAGTCCCGTGGTTTGGGGGGGGGGGGCAGATGGATGCCCTTTTCACAAATATTCCCCTTTAACCCACGGAGGCTAAAAAAGGGGAAATGAGTTGGGCCCAAAGTTGAACACCCCCGAGTGGTGTATTTTGGGGGGGAGAACTTTAAAAAATTTAAAAGCCGGGGGGGGGGTTAAATTTCGAAGTCCCCTTTTATAATGGGGTCTGCCCCTGCCCCCCCAGCTCAGTGTCTGAATTTGATGGGGGGCAAGAGGTAGGAAATTCCCAGGGAGAAGCTGAGAGTTTTTACCTTAGAGGGTGGGTATGGAAAAAAAAAAATGTGAAAGAAAATTCCACCCAAATTTAATGCAGAGTGTTGCTGCTTTGAAAGGCTAGTGAGAAAGGGGTGCCCCAGGGGAAGGGTCCCCCCTGTCATGGGAGGTTTTGCATTGCCCGAATATACATTGTTTGTGGCCCTGTAATTTCCCTATAAGCCCCCTCAAGTGGTTTCCCCAAGTCAAAACCCGTTTTTGGGGTGTAAAGCTCAGGTAACACCAGGGAAAAAAAGGTAAACGTGAAAGGGTAATGAGGAAAGGGACGATTAAAACCGTGACTGTGGCTTCCCATGCTGTAAGTCCTAAGTATGGAGGGACAAACGATTCCCCAGACATTTGGAAACCCCCCTGGAAAAGGGGGCTGAAAGGGCATCGGAAAGGGGTTTTTGATGTTTTAGATTGTTTTGGTTTAAAAACCCTAGGGGCCCCTACCTACGGGGTTTTTGGGGGACACAGTGGGGGGGGGGGGAAATTGTGCCCCCAGTGGTTCCCACTGCAGTGGGGGTAAACATCACTGAGGGAGGTCCGGGAGGTTGACCAAATTTTTCCCCCGGTTTGGAACCCGTGGCTAGGAGACAAGAGGGGAGCTTTTAGGGTTTCGAGAAATTTGAGGCTGGGACCTGATCCCGCAAAAAACCAAGAGGCAGTAGGTTTTTTTGCTCAGGGGGCGCCCCCTTTAGGGCCTGGGGGGATTGCAACATTTAGGGTTTTGCTGTCATTACTGTTCCTGTGCTGCTAGGTGGTTTCGGGGAAATAAAAGGGGGGGCCTTTTTGCTTATAGGAGACCCCATTTTAATTTTTTAAACCCCTGCCCAGTGGGCACAATTCCAAGGTAACCCCTTTTTTGGGGTTTTGGGGGGAAAAACTACAAAAAATTGGGTAGTGGTGGGCTTGGAGTTTTCAGGGGTTCTCCCGTGAAATTTTAGCATGTGGCTTTAAGGTGGTGATTTTCCTTGCAGTAGGCGTTTAAAAAGTCAGGGCCCCCTGTAATTAAAATTTGGGAGTAAAAAAAGGGCTGTTTTTTTATTTTGGGTGACGCATTTTATGAGCCCCCGGGGTTTAGCGTTTTTAGACAATGTAGTCTCTTTCCCCCGACGAAGTTGAGGGAGTGTTTTCCCGTAGCCCAAAAGGTTTTTAAGGAGGAAAAGGGTAGATTTTGGAATGTTTTGGGTGATCTGATTTCTGTCCCGCCGAAAACAGGCTATATGTCCCTGGTGTTATGGAACCCCGGAAAGGAGGGAAAAGGGTTTTTTCCCGGGAAAATTTGGCGTTTCCCCAGAGAAACAAAAGGCCCCAACCATACGCTGGTGAGATGGAAACCCCCCGTAAAAAAAGCTTTGACCCCGGGGAGGGTTGTTTCAAAGGGGGAAAAAAAACCTACGGCCTTATTTTAGAGGGGGAGGGGTTAAATTTTTCAGACCGGCTACTTTTATTGCCGGTTTCTGCCACTAGTTTGGGGATATACCAGAGTGGTTAAAATACAAAATTCCACCCAAGGGGGAAACCCGGGCCTTTGGGGGGATAAGGGGCCGCTTGTATGTTTTGTCAGCCCACTTTGGTGGTTGGCAACTATAAAGGGGTAGTTTTTTTTTCAGCGTTCCTGGGGTTTGGGTCTTTTTTGGAGTAGGGGCAATGCGTTTGGGGGGGTGTCCCACTCCCCATGTTTTGGCCCGTTTTTGGGTAGGGCTTTTTGGGGGAAACAATTTAAAAAGCCAGGGCCTTCGTTGTTCAGGGGGGGTGGTCTGCTTAGCTGGGGAAATGGCAGCAGAGGAAACCCGGGAGAGGCTTGGCCCCCCGGAGGTTGGGGGGAAAACCCGGGTTACTGTACTGGAGAGTGGGGCTGAAATCCCTTGGACATTAGGTCCAGAAAAAGTGTGGGAGGGGGAGCCCCCGTTTAGTTAGGGCCCCGAGGGCCTGGGGTTTTTATTTTTTTTTGTTTTCATTTTTATGTTTACTGGGGCCTGAAAAAAAAATGGCTGGGGCCCCGGGATTAAACAAGCCTGGTGTCGAGTGCCAAAAACCTTTTTACGAAAACGGGCCGATTCCGAGAGCTACATACCCCCCAGGACGGTCCAAGAGGGGTTCCGGGACTAAGTTGAGGCTTTAAAACCAACCCCTACCGGGACCTTATGGAGTCACCCCGCCACCTGTCCCCCGCTGCTGTCTGTGCTGCACCAAAAACGGCCCTCGGGGAGATAATGAGGGGACTTTCACTTTTTTATTTTTCATTACTTTCACTCCTTAAGTGAAACCTGCTTGTGTACTGGGGCCTTTAAATCCTTTTTATAACGCGTAATTTTTAGTAAACACAGTCCAGGTTTTTGCTCTAAAAACTCACTCATCATTTTTTATCACATAAACCTGGACTTGATAAGTTTCTGAAAACGCCCCCCCCTTGCCCTGACAATCGGGTCGGTCCTTGCCCCCACACATCCCCCCTTTCAATCCCAATGGGGAGCACTTTAATACAAGGGGGACACCTCTCTTAGTAAACTTCAATCATGGCTAAACCAGACCCATAATAAAACCCAATGGCCCCTCTCCACTAAATTCATGGATGGGAGGGATAGGTCTTTTAACGGCCTAAGGGCTGCATCCCAGTTTCCCCATGTTATAGAGCATCTCTAAAATTGTGGTGGAATAGACAAGCGAGGTTTTCCATTAGAATCTTTTAAAAAATTTTTTCCGGGAACTTGTTTTTCCCCAAATTTCCCACAAAAGAATTCAGGCTGTTCCAGGATCATGAAGAAACCCGAATTAAATTAACTACTCACCGGGGTCACATTTTTTGGGATTTCCCCTCCTTCACGTTCACTCATCCTGGGTTTCATCGCTCCCATCTTTTTTTCTTCCCCCTCCCCCTTTAGAAATCAGTCAGATCTTCACCCTAATTTTAATAAAAAACATTTCAGTACAGCAGACAGTTTAAACATAAGAGACCCCCAAATACTATGGGGAACCATCTTGATTTTGCAGGGGGTCCACACCCCATATCCAGTTTTTGTATAGGGCCCCTTTTACCTGAGGTTTTCCCGGGGGAACATCTTTTTTCTTTCTTTTCATCCTAACCCCCTTAATATCAAACAGTTTTTCCCCCCAAAGAGAAAAAACCAGTGAAAAAAATTTCAGGTTTTGTTCCATTCTGGTCATATTTAGAGGGAGATTTACCCCCTCCCCCTAATTTTTTCTCTGGGACATTTCCCCTCGGGGACAGCCCTGGTAATACAGAGGAGGGGGACATCTCTTGCTAGATTTCCCCCTTTGGATCCATCTTTAGGGAGAAAACCCAGGAAAATAATGATTTCGTTATCGCCCTAAAAATCATTTTATGCTCATCCCCCCTCCAATTTTTACAAGAACATGGGGGAAGTTTGGTATTGGGATGGGGGACCTTAATCCGCTGGTCTTATCTCCTTTTCCCCTTGTGATGTCAGGGCCCCGGGGACCCCTCCTCATGACCCCCTGGTACAAAACCCTGTGCCCTTTTCAAAGTATTTCCCATCCCCCAGGGAAAGCATAGACGGGCAAACATCCTAAAACCCCTTTAAATAAAAAATTTACAACACAAGGATCCAAATTATCGGGACCCTTCACCCCCTGTGTTATGTTTTAAAGTCCCACATTCCCCCCACCTCTCATCATCATCCAGCCCCATCACCCCCCGGGGGTTATGAAAAAATCCCCCAAAACCCTTTCCCCTCTTCTCTCATCTCCAGACCCATCATCCCTTGTTTTTGTTAATGTCCCAGATTCCCCTTACCTTTTCCATCACAGCTCAGGATCCTGGTGGTCAGTTTTTAGGATCTTCTTTTAAAAAAGTGAAATGGGGGTGGGGGCCCTCAGGGCTCTGGATGCTGCCCGTCCCCCCTTGACAACACGGGGGCCCAAACCCCCTCCGCGGAAGACACTTTCTTCATTTACTGTGTAACCCTGTGTAGGGGGGAGAAAATGATCACTAAAAAAGATTCTAAAAACCCCCTCACCTTCCCATCTTCCCCTTTTATTTGAAAAGGAGAAAAGAGCGAGGCCCATGTGGGGGGAACTCACCTTTTCCATTAAACCAAGTAGATGTTTCTCCGGGGTGAGGTCTAAAAACCTGGGGCCCTAAAGGTCTCCGTCCTTGCCAAAAATTGGGGAAACTTTAAAGAAAAGGCCATTGTCTTTACTGTGAGAGTCCGGCCCTGGGGAAACCCTGAAAAAGAGAGGAGGTTTGGGAACCAAGATTAAACCTCTATATACACCTTTTATTAAAGTAAAATATTTTTTTAAATAAAGCCAACAAACCAAACCTTTGGGTGTGGGCGGTTGTTTTTGGGCCAAAATTAATTTTTGTTTTTTATAAATTGACTCTGGGGTTTGTAAAAGTAATAGCTGTTTTTGGGTGGTTTGATCCCCATCTTTTGTGAAATGTTGTCAGGTGATACTGTTTTTATGGGGTTTGAAGAAGAATGAAAAAGCGGGTTTTTTAAACACTTTAAAAGAGTAGGGCAATAAAAACCAAAAAATTGTGCGGTGCTAATTGTATCACCCTTGGGCATACCCTTTTCCCCCCCAGTTCAGCGCCGAACGATTCGGACCCTATTTTTTGGGCCTTTTCCCCCCGGGGTTGGTGTCTATCTTGAAAAAAACTTGAGGTAGAAGCCAAAACCACCGCACCCCTGCCCATTTTAACCATCCTGTAGACTTTTCCCAAATTGTTTCCTTGCCCAAAATTAAAACATTTGAGTTTGGGTTAAAGCGGTGGAAATAAAGTGGGGATTGCTGGGCAGGAGCCTGTGGGCTAAAAATCAGGGGGTTCATGGGGTTTTTGACTCAAAGTTTTTTTCGAACAAAGTCTATGTTTTTTCTTTTTTTTTGTTTGGAAAATGTTTGAAACCCATTTCTTCCCTTTTGGGGGAAAAATTTGTTCGGGGTGCCTGCATAAACCCAAAGTCTTGTTTTTTTCGGGGCTTTTTGGGAAAGACATGCACCCTTTAATTTTTTCCCCTTCTGTTTTTTTCCATGTATGCACCTTTTCCCTTTTTACCCCTTGAACATGGGGGTTTGGAAAAAAAAAAAGTTCTAAAATAAAACAAAAAAAGTAATCCAATGTTAAAAATTTTCCCTTTAAAAAATAAGTCCCCATCGTACAGGGGGTTTTTTTCATATAAGATGTGAACCCAGTGTTTTTTCATAAAAAAATAGGGAATAAGAAACGTTGGGGTGATTTTATAATAATTAAAACTTTTTTTTTATATACCCCAAACCAAATTCCGAAACCCACTTTACAATGTAAGGGAATAATTCAGACAATAGCATAAATTACACAGGGAAAAGTACTCCCGATGAACAAAGGGTATGAGGGCCCTGCTGGGGAGAGTTTAAACAATTTTATGAGGGTGTCTGGGGGAGAATGCTGAATTTAAAATGGCCCAAGCCATTTTTCATAAAAAAGGGGGGGGTGGTTTTCCCCAAAAAAAATTTTGGGTGACCCCCCCCTACATAAACTATATAAGAAAATTTCCCTGTGATGCCCTATTGTGGGAGTGACCAAAAAATGTGTGTGATAGAAGATGGGGACTAGAAATTATTTTTTTTTGATAGGCCGGGCCTAAAAGTTGTATTTTCAGGACACTATTAAAATTTGCAAAGGGCTAGGTTTGGTCCCTGAGGTACTTTGGTTTACCCATTTTTTCCAAACGGGTGCAGCACGGCACAATTAAAAGACGGGAAATGGGGGGTTGGGATGATTGTGGCCCTTTTTTTTGATGCCCCGAACCCTGAGGGGAGAGAGCGGGTAGGGGGAAAAGAGATGGGGGAAGGAGATGTATGGGGGTGCAGCGTTTGGGGAAAAGCTTTATGGTTGAAAGAAAAAGTTTATTTTTGGTTTCCCTTGAAACTGGAATTGGGCAACCAGGGGCAGGGGATGACACAGGGAAAGGGGATTATTTAAACGGCTGGAGAGAAAGGACAAGCCTGGCTGCTGCAAAAAGGACAGATGGAGAGGGGAGGGGTTTCAGAGTTTGAGACGATAACAGGGATTCCAGTAATAAAAGCCAAAAAAATAAGAGCAATGGGGGTTTGATTTTTTTTAGGATATAAAAAAAAGGCGGATTCTGGAATGTTCTTGAGTTCGGTGACAGGGGGGCGGGGTAGGGAAAAAATTAAAAGAGGTGAACGCCGGGAATCAGAGCAAAGAAAAACCCCCCAAGACATGGGGCCCTCTCCCTAGGTTTTAAAAAGGGGGCCCAACATACGAGAGATAAATACCCAGATGGGGGGGGGTTAGAAAGGGGGGGGAAAAAGACAAAGTTCATTTTTTAAGGTGAGGTTTATTTGGAGTTTGTAGAAGGAAAAAGGGAATGTCAGAAAACAGCGGACAGACAGTCACTGGTGTTTTGTAGGGGGAAAGGGTGGGGTCTCGGGAAGGGGTGAAATAATTGGGTGTATCAGCATAAAAAAGGAAAACGGGAACCCAAAAATTACTGATTTTTTGGGCCCCAAATGGGGGCTGTAAGTTTGGAAAAAAGGAGTGGGCCCCCAAGAACTGCCCCCTGGGCCCCAACAGCAAAGAGGGAGAGGAAAAAGTAGAACCTGAAATTTAGACTTTGGGAAGAAGCGGCCAGAGAGGTGGAAGGGAACCAAAGAGGAGTGGTCCCCTGGTTTAAATTTTTCCCAACAAGCATGGGAGGAAAAAGATTGGATCCACATTGTAAAATTTCGCTGCAGGAGATCCAAAAAACCCAAACAACGGGGAATTTCCCCCTGAGATTTAGCATTTGGGGGGAGATCTTTTAGAGATTTTAAAACTAGAGCAGTTTCTGGGGAGTTAGGGTGGGGAAAACCGGGATTGAAAGGATCAAAAGAGAGTTAGTAAGAGAGAATGGTTTTTAAACCGGAAAGGAAGCCCCAAGCTTCCCCGGGATTTAAAAGGGGTTAAAGGGCAGAAAAATTTTTAAAGAGGGGGTTATCAGGAAAAAAAAGGGTAGAGATTTTGGGAGGGGGGTTAAAGGGTTTGGAGTTAATGGGGGAGGTAAAGGGTTTGGGGTAGAGGGTTTTAGGGGGTTTTTGGGGGAATTAAACATGAGGGGGGTTATCGGGAGGTTTGGGGGTTTAAAAGGATTTTAGGGGGGGCCCATTAAGGGTTTTTAACCATGAGGGAGGAACAGGGATTAGGGGTAGAGATGAAATGGGGGGCCCGGTTTTAAAGGATTCCTGAGGGGGGGTTTCAGGGGGTTTAGGGTAGAAAAGTAGGGTGGGCCCGGGTTTGGAGGGAAAATTCCCCAGAGGGAGGTATGGGAAATTTGGGGTAGAAAGGAATGGGGGGGGAAGGTTAGGGAGGAAAAAACATGGGGGGAAAATCGGTTTTAGGGGAAAAAGAAAAGGAAAGGGGGGGGCCAGAATTTTGGATTTTAAATTAAAAGGGGGGAAGGAACAGGGATTGGGAAAAATTGTATTGGGGGACAGAAAAAAAGGATGGGGTTTACATGAGGGGGGGTTTTTCCGGAATTGGGGTTAAAAGGAAAATGTTTTGGTGGGGGGGTTTAGAGGGGGTTACTGAGGGAGGTACAGGAGTTTTGGCTGGGGTGTTGGGGAAAAACCAGGAAAAGGGGAGGAAAAAAATGGGGGGGAAATTCCCGGAGTTTGGGTAGATGAATGGGGGGGGCCTTTAAAGGATGGAATTAGTGGGGGAAAGGTTCAAGTTGGGTGGTGAGGGGGGGGTTTGGTAAAAAGGGGTTGGATTTCCCAAGGGGGTTTAGGGTGAATTTGGGGCCCAAGGAATGGAAAAGGGAGTTCAAAAGGGATTTATAATTTAAAATTTGGGGGCAGGTTTGGTTTTTTAATTCTTTGAAAAGAGGTTTAATTTTAAAAAAAAAAAATGGGGGGATTGGGGGTTGGGAAAAAATTACCATGAGGGGAGGAAACCGGAAATTAGGGGATGTTAAGGGGGTTTCCCGGTAATTGGATGGGTTACCATAGGGGTTACAGGGAGAAAGGGAAAGGATGAAGGGGGGCTTTGGGATTAATTCTGGGGGGAGGCCCCAGGGGGGGTTAAGTGGTAGGAAAAGTGGGGGCCCCGGGGTTTTTGGCTGGTTTTCCCCCCTTTTTAATATTCCCAAGGAAAAAGGGGGAATAGTTTGGGGGCCCCCCTTAAAAGTTTTCCAATAGGGGAAGGAAACCCCCGGGAAGTTTGGTTGAAAGGGTTTTTAAGGGGGGAAAAGGTTTATTAATTCAGAAATTGGAGTTGGGAAAGGTTTCTTACAATTTTGGGGGGGAAGGTTAAAGGGTTTGGGGGGTTTTTTGGGGGGGAAAAAATTTAGGGGGTTTCCCCAAGGGGGAACAGGTAAGATTGGGGAAGGTTGTTTGGGGAACAGGTTTTATGGAAAAGGGGTTTACATTTCGAAGGTTTTTTAGAAGGGGGGGCCCCAAAAAATGTTTTTGGGGGCCCCGGTTATGGTTGGTTAATTTGGGGGGGATACAGGAATTAAAAGATGAGGGCCGGGTTTGGGATGGGCAAGGGATCAGCGGGAGTTGGTTGGTTTTGTAAACGGGTTTTGATGGGTTTTCCTAGGGGGGGTTAAAATTTTGGGCAGAGTGTGAAAACCCAAACCTGAAACCAAAGGGGGGTTAAAAAACCGGGGGGTAAGGCCCTTTTGGGGCCCACCCACTGGTCCCCGATGGGAAGGGGCCCCATTTTTTTCCCGGGCCCCCGATCACATGACTGGAAAACATGGAAAAGGCCCTGTATTGTATAGAGCAAAAACGGCCCGGTTACAACCCACATCAAAAACACCCCTCCATGGGGGGGACCCTACTTAGTTCATAAAAACCAAAAAAAAGGGGGAATCTTGCAAAGAACAAAGAGTGACTTTTGATAAACTATATTTACTATTTTCCCCATGGGAAAATTTAAAACCCTTTTATAAATTTTTTCTTATTAAAACACAAAAACGTAATTTTTATTTATCTAACTCTTAACCCTAATAAAACACAAAATTAAAAACCTAAATCTTAACCCTTTTCTTTTAAAACCCCTTTTTGCTTTAAAAGGGGGAACCCCCTTCCCTTTCTAATCATCAAGTCTGGTGGAACCCCACCTTTTTTAACGGGAAAGAGCCTTATATCTATAGAAAAAGAAATAGCTTCAGTAAGGGACCCCAAACCCAAATCAACTTGGGCAGTCTTTTCCCCAAATTTCTAAATAGACACAGAAAAATAAGGGCCCCCTTTTTAACCCCCCGTCTTGCAGCAGGTGGCACTTTGAAAGACGGTAAGAGATCACAATTTTAAAAACGTCATTCAAAACCCCCCCCGGACAGGTTTCCCCAGCAAACCCCTTGGCTTTTTAAAGGTTAGATTTTCCGATCCATGGGGGTTCTGAGCTCACTTCCTTTTATTTTCTTTGTTAGGTAAACACCCCCGGTTAAAGGTGTCACAAATTAGCCAAAAAAAATTTCCACAAAAAACCCCATTTTCCCCCCTTCCGGGGTTGCAAAATTCTTTAAAACTGTGCTGCAAAAAACTCCCACCTTTGCTCTCATGAGCCAAAAACCCCTTCGGGTAAAATTTTTTCCACCCTTATAGCGGTTTTTGGGCCCCAAATTTCTTGCAGGGGCAGTAGGGTAAACATTTTTTTATCAAAATAGGGGAAAACCCGAGAGCCCTCAAATTTTTTCTTTGAAAATGATAGTTTGGAAATTAAATGGTTTCTTTAGGGATTTCCCAACGTATTGGAATTTACCCCTTTTGCAGGAGTGTTCGCGGGGGCGGTCGGGTTTTTGTGTAAATTTAAAATTTACATGTGTGCCGCAGCCCCCCGTGGCACCCAGGTTTGCTTTCGTTTTTTCAGAAAGGTTTTTTTGTTTGAAAAAATACTTTATTTTGGTGTACATTGTTTTTTCCCTTTATATGGGAAAGGGAAAGGGGGTGTTTTTTTTTGGTTTCTTTTCCCCGGGCCCAATTCTCAAAAGGGAGTCATAAAAGGGCAGCTTGCGGGTTTTGGGTTTTTTTTTTATTTTTTCCCTTTAAATTTAATGGAGGTTGGGGTTGCCCCCAGTGAGGGGCCAGATTGGCTTAAATTGGGGAAAAGGGATACATGACTGCCCGATTTTGGGGATCATTTAAAAAGGGTCGGGGCAGCTTAAACATCTTTTGATCAAAATATAGAACCGATTTTCCCCAAAAAAGTTTTTTCAAAAAAAGATAATAAAAATGCTTCTTTAGGGATTTCCATTGATTTCCCCTAGAAACAAAATTTGGGAAAGGGTCCCTAAGGGCGAAATAAGGGTGCAAAATTTTTTTGGGGGGAAAAAAAGTGGAAAAAGTTAGGGGAAGGGAAAGGGGCACGGGGATGTAGTTTTTTGCAGAAGGGCAAGAAGGGATAACAGCCCCCCCCAAAAAAAATTTGAAAAAAAGGCCTAAACGAAGGTTTTTAATTGCGGCATTTTTTTTAAACCCTTGCTGATTCCCTATATAATTTTTTTTGAAAAAACTTTATTTGTGATTAAGAAAAGGCCCAAGGTGGATATAGCATTTAAATTTAAAAAGACTAGGGAAGCACAAGTTTTATTTTTATTTTTTTTTTTTTTTCCCCCCCTTTCCCATCTCCCTGGGCCCCCTTTTTTCCCCAATTTTCCTCTCCCCCCCTTTTTCCATTATTTTTTTTTCCTTTAAATTTCCTTTTTTTCCTGTAATGATGACAGATTTTCATCACGTGGGTCACGGTTTTATTTAAAAAAAATTTGGGAGGGAAATAAATATTGCTTTTGAAAGGGGATTTTCCCAAATTTTAATTAAACGGGTATGAAGAGATTTATTGATTTTTGCTATTTGCGGGGTTGCAACTAGTTAAAAACAATAAAAAAAAAAAAAAAACAAAAATTTAAAAAAATGGGCTTTTTAAGATACTGGGGTTCTTGCATGGCCCCTGTTTTTTGGATTTTTCCCTATTGTGCCCCGGGGGTTGGTTTTGAATGGCTAGCTGTGAGCCGAAAGGAGATTTTTTCTTCAAAGGGGAAAACTTGTGGGTAAAACTTTTGGGAGGGAGGGGGGCTAGATAGAGCCTACAGTATTATTAAAATGAATATGTTTTTTTTCCATGTAAAAAGGGAAAAATGTTTATGAATATAGTCTTGGGAAAAATACAAAACCCAATCGGGGAAAATTAGATTTAATGGGGCCTGCAGCTTAAATTGGAATGTATCCCTTTAACATTTTATAGGAGAAGTGCTTTATAGGAAAAAATTAATAACGGGTGGTTATTGTACATTTGGGTTTAAAATAACCCCCAAAAATAATATGCATATTAGATATTAAAAGAAAAGGGCTTATGGAATTGTTTAAAAAAGGGATTTGTGCTGTGTAATGTGATCCCTTTTCCTGTTTAGTTCTTTTGGGTTTAAGGAAACCCCGTTAAAATAAAAAGAGAAAAGTGAGAGGGGGAACCCAATCCCCAGCGGGGCGAGGTTTTGGTTGGGGGCAGGCATTTGGCACGGAAATTACGGAAAAGATGGGGCGCAAGCCCGTTAGGGAGATGGCGAATTTGACTAAAGGTTTTTGGCTCTTGAGAGAAATTGGTGGCAGTTTTTAGCGGGACTTGTTATGAGTTGTGGCCCGGGGGAAGGGGGAGGGGGTTTCATTTTAAACCCTCAAAAAGGCAAATTTGGTGAGCACCGAAGGGGGTTTTTAAAACCTTAACATGAAAAAAAAGGGAAGAAAGTTTCAAAAATTTTGATGGAAACCTCTAAGCCTTTAAACCCCGGGTTTAACGGGGCGAAAATTTTGGGCGGGTCAGATTTTTTTTTAAAATTTTGGGGAACCCCACCTCTGTCAAAACAATTTTAACCTGCTGCAGCCCGGTGTCACAAGGGACCTTATTTGTTCTGTGCCCTATGGTTTTGGGGACACACCCCCAAGTTTTTTGGGGCTTGGGACCCCAAATGAAGCAAACCCTTTTGGGCTATGGGAAAAAAGGTCCCCTTTTTTAAAAAGGGTTTGGGGTTTTCCCCCAAACCCTTGATGATAAAAGGGGAGTTTTTTCACTCTTTCGAAGCAAAAAGGGTTAAATGATGAGGGTTAGAAAGGGGGTTTTTTCAAATTTTTAAAAAGGGTTTTTTGGGTTTAAAAATTTAAACATTTTTATATCATAAAAAGAAGGAAAAAACTGTAAAAGAAATACAAAAAGTAATAGATAAAAAAATCAACCCCGCTGACAAATGTAAGCTGGGAAAATAAAACCCAAAAAGGCAAACCACAAAAGAAAAAAATTCAAAGGGTTTTCGATTAGTAAAAATTTGGGACCAGTATTCAAAAAACCCGAGGGTTTAAACATGAAAAAGAAAAACAACAGGGTATACACAAGGGGGGCCCCAATTCATGAAAGGGCAGACAGGGGAAAAAAGGAGGAAACAAAAAAAGGGGGGAAAAAAAAAAAAATAAAGGCAAAAATGCAGAAAGGGGAGGAGGGGGGGAAGGGAAAAAGGGGTCCCAAACCCCCACCCCAAGGCCCGCAAAACGGGGCCAGGCCCCAAAGGGCCCGGGGCCCATTAAATGGTGTTTGGTGTGGTTCAAGCGGGAAATTTTCTTAAGAGAAAAATTTGGGCCCCAAGTTCTGTTAAATTTTTTGTGTTTGGTTTCGGGATTTAAACCCAATAAAATTTCCCCCTCCATCCTTTGAAAAAAAACTGATCTCCCCCCAAACCCAAATCCTAAAGGGAAAGGGGGAATATTTGATTTCCCCCTTCCTCGGCACCCCCGGTTTTGGCCGTTTGTAGCAGGTGTCTAAGGAAAAGACTTCTTGGCTTGTCGACCGGCAGGGGAAACAAAAGAGGAGCAAGGCCTCGGGGAAAATTTGGGGTTTTGGGAAACCGTGGTTCCTAAACCCACCTAAAGGGCCCGAGTCCAAAAAACCCCAAAATTGGGGAAACCACCCCCCCAACCAACGGGGGACAGGGTCCCCTCCTCACTTCTGCACCTCCAGAGGTGCCCGGGGACCGATGGGTACCAACGATTTTAAAATGGGGGAAAATCGAAAACCACCGAGTCAAGAGTTTATAGCAAGTTTTCCGGGGTACTTGGGACGATGGGCTGCCTTATTGGGGAAGTTTAAAGCACTTTTCCCCATTGCGGCAGTGGGAAAGGGGGCCCCAAATTTCCCTTTTCTCCCAAATTTTTTGGGCCCAAAGGAGGGGAGGAAGCGGTTGGGGCAGAAAAGGAGCATTTTTGTGTACCCCTGATAGCGAGTTTTTCCTCGCCCCTTAGGAGGACAGCTTCATTTTAAAAAAGGCCGGGGGGGCCCGGAAAAAATTTTCCCTCGGGGACTTAGTTGGGTTTAAAAGAAGGGGGGGATAGTTGTAAGAAATGGAAGGGAGCCCCCCGCAGAAAATGCCTCCCACCGGGGTTTTTCTAAAAGGGTTTCAATCTCCCCCTCTGACACTACGGGGAAAAAACTTTAGCGGGGTCCTCTTAGTGCGGCCCAAGAAAACTTTGGAGGAAAGGCCTGGGGGGAAAAAGGGGTTTGGGTCTGGGGTTTGGGGACGCAGGGGCCCTTAGGGTAATTGGGGGCCAGGGGGATTTCCCTAAACATTTAAGGGGGGGGAACAGCTTTTGCTGACCCACGCAAAAGGGGGAAGAGGAAAAATTGCGGGGGGAGGGGGGGTCCGGGGCCCCAGGGGGCCCCGAAAACGGAAGAAGAGCTCAAGCCCTGCCAAAGGCAGCCCAGAGCTTATCCCCTGGGCTCGAAATGAGGGGCCGGGGAAAGGGGGGCATGGGGCCGTTGCTACGTATTTCTTTCCTACAGTAGGAAAACCCCGGGCCCCAACCGGCACCCTTTGCTTTGGTAAGGAATCATAGGGAAAATCCTGGGATTTCCGTTGCGGCCCAAAAAAAAAGAGCAAAAGCATGTCAAAACTCTCTTCCAAATAAATGAGGGACTTGGATGGGATATTTTTGGAAAAAATCCCAAACCTTGGGAGCACAGTCATTTTGGGAGCAAATTTTTTCTCCCAAAACCCGGGGCCCGTTCCTTCCCCCGCCAAAAAACCCGGGACCCTTCTGTTTGCCCCCAAAAAGCGGATATAGTTGTCCAAAAAGGGTTTTATAAAAAATCCTCGGGTACTGGTTTCCCCTAGATGGGAAAAGGGGCCTTTCCCCGGGGCCCAGTAAAACCCGGGAAGGTGGAAGCAAAAAGACCCCTCCCCCGGCGCGTTGAAATCCCCCAACACCAAGAGCTTCGGACTTAAAAAAATTTTAAATTTTTTAAAAGTTTGACCACTCCCAAAGGCCTTGACCCTCCCCCCTTTAAAAAACTGGGGGGGAAATTGGGGGGAAAATTTGTGATGAAAATCAACAAGTCGCCCCACGGGGCCGAGAAATTTGTTTTCCCTTACCCCCAATCCGCCCCCCTTTTAAGTGGGGGTTTAAAATTTTCTAAGGGAAACCCCCATGAGGTTTCTCCTTCACCAAAAAAAAAAAGTAGGGGGGCCCAAAAGGGCACCCTGCCTTGTCCCTTTTCAAAATTTGGAAGGGAGTAGACAAAAGCCTTTGGGACCTTGACTCGGGGCCGGGGCTAAAGAGTAAAGTCCCGAAAATTTTGGCCCGGGAAAAGTTTGGGCCCCAACCAAAATATGGGAAGAGTCTGATGGAGGGGAAAGGCCACGAAATCCCCGGATAAAAGGGGCCTTTTCCCCTTAAATCCAAAAATTACCATAGAGGGACCCCCCGGGAGCGGGCGTGATGGAGGGAGTCCTTTGTCTTGAGCGTTTTAAACCACTTTGTTTCCCGGCCCTGGACGAACCCACCTGATCGGGGGGATGGATAAGCCCCGGGGACCCAGGGGGGGGTTTGAGCCTTTTTTGTGATCGTTTGGCGTAGTTCCCCAAGTCAACTTTCAATAAGGATAAAAAGGGGGGTTAGCAAACCCCCAAAAACCTGGGGATTTTTCCCTTTTTTGGGAAAAATTTATTCCCCAAAAATTTCCGTTTTGCAAAAAATTTGCCTTGGGGGGGAAAAAAAAAGGGGTTTGGTCCCGTTGAAATGGGAGTTGAAGGCCGCCATTACAAGGGGATTTGGGTTTGGGGGGGGAAGCTTTTTGAAAAAAAACTTGGGGAAAGTAAACCACCCGGGGCCCGGGCTTTTCCCCCTCCGGGGGAAGACCCTTTTAATTTAGGGGCCCCAGCTCCACCCGCCGAAAAGGGGTTCCTCCAACGATTGAGAACCCGGGGCGGGGTTTTTGGACCCCGCGGGGGAAAGAGGAAAACCCCCCGGACGAGAGGTGGGGGGGGGGGTTTAAATTATATAATTTAGAATAAAAAGGGCCCTGGAAGGAACGGGCAATTTCCCCGGGATCCAGTGTGCCCTTTTTTTTTTGGGAGCCGTTTTAAAATGGAGGGAATGGGGAAAGAGCGCCATCTGAGGGGCGAACCCCCCGGGCCCCCAAAATCCGACCGCTTTTTTTGGCCATATTCTTTAAAAATTGCAACCCCCGTTTGGGAATTGTAGCGGGCCCCAAACGAAGCCCCCAAAAGGGCGCTTGACCCCCAAACGGGATCCTTAGCCCCCTAAGAGTGGGAGGGGAGAGAGCACTTTTTTTGTGCATTTTCTTGAGGCATTTTCCAGGAGCGTTTCCGTTTAGAGGGGCCCGCCCTTTTTTTTTTTAAGTCTAAAAGCCATGTCGAATCAGAACCCCCCTGAAACAATTTTAGGGCCCCCCTTTGGGGGACCGGCGGGGGTTGGGGGGGTCTTTTCGGGGTGGTCTTTTAATTTGGGGAGATTGAGTTTCCCCCCAAATGCCCGTACCCCATGGACATCAAAGGGATGAGGGACTCTCAGTTCCATTCCCCAGTTCTCTCTTTTTTGGAAAGGCTGAAATTGAAAGGAGCAAAAAAAACCCGGGGGGGTTGGGCCAAAACCAAAAAAATTTTTTCCCAAATTGGTGGTGGGGGTTTCCCCAAATGGGAGGGCTGAGTTTGGCCCATGATTTATTTCCAATCGGTTTTATTTTAAAAGGGGGGTTAAGAGAAAAAGGGAAAAAAACCCTTAAAACAAATGGATGCGGAAACCTCCAGGGTTTCGCAAGTGAAGCTGAAGAAAACCCCTTCCTACCCTCTTTTGGGGGGGTAGGAAAGGGTTTAAAATTTCCCCGGGTACGAATTTTTCAAGGGTTGGGTCTAATGTGATGTTAAAGTCCCCCCCGGCATAGAAATCCAACCGCCCCCTTATCGTGGAAAAAGGAGCTATCTACCCAGGATTCGAAAAAATCTCGCCGGGCCCACTTTAGGAGCATAAGTTTTTTAAAAAATTTTAAAAACCTGCCCTCCAAGGAGGGGGATCAGAAAAGGTACTTTTGTTTCCCGGGATTTTAAAAAACCTTCGAAAAACCAGTTTGGGGCAATGATCGGGAATGGCTTTTTGAAACCCCCCCTGGTTTTTGGCCCCGTGGAAACCCCGCAAAGGGGCCATGAGGTTTGTAGGGGTTTAAATTCCCTTAATGTTGGGGCAGATCCTCCCCCTTTTAAGTGCGTTTCCTAAAAGCTTTACCCTCTGGGTTTCGCTACGGTGAAAGTGTTTGGAAAAAATCTGCGCCCTTTTTCCCCTGGGGAATTCAGCCCTTTTTGGCGTTGAACAAACGAAAACGGGGGGTCATCAAAAGGGGAGAAAAAACCAAAGACCCCCTACTGAGGAAACCCCAAGGCCCCCAACCCATGCGCCCTATGGGGGGGGGTTTAAAGGGGGAAAGGGAGAGCGGGGGGAAAGAGAAGAAAAAGGAAAGAAAAGAAAAAAAGGGGGGGGGGGGAACCCCCCCAACACACAAAAACCCAACACGAAAGGGAAGGAAAGAACGCCAAAGCAATTTAAACAATAAAAAACCAAAAACAGGAATTGGGTCCGCGTTTTGTCTAAAAAACACAAAAATCCCAAAAACAAAAAACCCCGGGCAAAAGATGTGAATCAGAGCCAGGGGTTCCACCCTACGGGGGGTGGGAAAGTGGTATTGCTCAGGGGAAAGAGAAGGAAATCGTTATATGCAAAAAAAAAAACATTTAACTAAGGTAACCGGCCAAACATTTGGGAAAAAAATGGAGGGAAAAAAAAGAAGGCGGAGAGGAAAGGCCCCTTTTGTCCCAAAAGAGCCAGGGCAAAAAAAGAGGGAGAAATATGTCCTCAAAAACTTCAAAGGGCAAAACAAAAAAAATTTTTGGAAGGCAAAACGAGAAAAAAAGATAATACCCAACACTAGCGTTGTAGGGTCCGACTGGGCGGGCCCCAAAACCCACAGGAGGGGGAAGTCATAGTGGCCGCTAATAAAGGGAGGGCCCACCAGGGGGACGCCTCGGGGGTTGGCCTTTGGGGCCTCTGGGGGGTTGTTTGCCCCTAAGTGGGGTGTTGTTAGGTGAGGTAAACCGCTTAAAAGGGGGGCTTTTTTTTCCGATCAGGGGCCTTAAAGAAAAGGGAAATTTTAAAAGTGGGCCAATCCGGGAACGCGGGTTCGGTGTGCGGGGGGCCCTTTCGGGAACAAAAGGGATTTCCTCGGGGAAGGGAAATGTCGGGGTTTTTTGTTTTGCCCAAAGGCGAATGTGCGGGGAAAAAGGGATCCCCCCCAGTGGAAGGGGGGAAGTTTTTAGCTCGCAGGGGCCAGCAAGGGCTAAAAAGGGCCCTTTTTTGTGCTAAGGGTCAGCCGAAAAAAAGATTTTGAAGAATCCAAAGGGAGCCCTGATGGGATAGTGATTTAACGCCTCCTCCCTCTTTAAAAATGCCCTCCTTCCCAGGTTAGAATTTAAACCCCCGACAAAACAGTCGCGGGGGTTTTTCGGGGTCTCAGGGTTGGGTGGCCGCAGAGCCCTATGAGCTCTATCAATTTCCACGGGTTTGTGCGGGCCGACCTAGAAGATTTTAAAAAAAAGCGGGACTACGGGAAAAGGCCTGAATGGGGACGGATTCAGGGAGGCCCCTTTATGCGGGGGTTTTTTCGCCCGTTTTTCAATTCCCCCATATCATCGAGGGCTGCCCGTAAGGCGAAAAATTTGACTGGAGTGGGTTTGGGGACTTCCTCAGTGATTTCTTTTAAAATGAAGAAGAGGCTGGGGCTGGGGCCTGCCATTTCCCTTCCCCTTTTTTTGCGTAGAGAGGAAAGCTCCCCAGCGGAAATTCGTGAATTTCTTGTTTTTCACCCCTTTTAAAAAACTTTGGGATCTGGCGTCAATGTACTCTTTTGAAAGGGGGGCGATTGTAAAAAGCGTTTTAAGTCCCCAAAAGAAACTGGGGTTTTTTTTCATCGAGGGGGGTGGGGTTTGGGACGACAGAAATTTGGGGTGTACACATTTGGTCACTGGTTTTGATAGCAGATCAAAAATGGGTTGGGGGGCCCCCTAGGGGGGTGCTGGCCGGATGTTTTTTACATTGAAAGGGGTGGGCCCCCCGGGGGGGACCCCGCCCGTTTCGTGGGGGGGATGGGGGAGTCCCGTCCCGGGTTTAAAAGAGGAAAACCAGGTTGGGGGCAGAGGCACAGAAGGGGATGGGGGGGCAGGGCCCCCCCAAGATTTTTCCCCCCGGGGGACCAAGAAAGGGGTGCCCCCTCCCCGGGGGGACAAATTGGGGGGTGGGCAACAGGGGGGCCGCCCCCTGTTTGTAGCTCCTTGGGGGGCGCAAAAGGGTCCACAATTTCCCCCCTGGGGGGGGTGGGGGGGTCAGTAGAGGAGGGCCCTCTAAATGGGAGGGAAAAGGGGGCCTGGTTTTTCTGTATGGGGGGGGCCCCGGAATTGCGGGTTTCCCCCCCTGTGGCTTTGGAGCAGGGGGTTTTCCCTGCTAGGTTTTGGGGGGGGCTGTGAGGGCTGGCAGGGTTCCCCTCGCGTTTTTTCCTGAATCCTCCATTGGGGCTCGAGGGTTTAGGGGAAAATTGGGGGCCCCCAGGCATTTTCTGAGACCCGGTGTGCGTTCCCCGGGATCCCCCCCCTCCTCTTTTCCCGGGAGGTAATTTGGGCCACAGATGACGAGGTTATGCCTCCCTGGGGGTTTTTCCTTTTCCCATTTTGGGAACCCGCTGCGCCAACCCCCGGTGTTGCAGGAAAAGGCCCGCGGTCCGGGGCTTGGATCCGCCCCCGGGGGGAAGAGGAAAACAGGGCCAGGGTGGGTGTTTTCCTGTTGCTGTGGGGCAGGGGTGCATTTCCTTGGAGCCCAAGCTGGCCGGGACCTTTCTGCGCCGGAGCCCGATTGTCGGGAGGCCCCGGCCGGCCGATCCAGGCTGTGAAACCCCCCCCGGGGAAGAGGGGGGTAAAAGGGCTGTTTTCTGGACGCTTTTCTGTGCTGTGGCGATGGGGGCTGTGGCCGGGGGATTCCCCCGGGGCCCCCGGGGGGGGTGCAGGCGGGTTTCAGCCGAGGCGGCGGGGGCCAAACTTGTGGTTTCTTCAGGCCCGGCTTCAGAGAGCGCGATTTGCACCCCCTGCGGGAGAAAAAGGTCCTATCTTCACCCCGCGGGGCGGAGCGGAAGGGGAAGTCTGGGTTTCTGCCTTCTGCCAAATTTTCCCATTTTGAACGAAATCGGGCCGGTTTACTGCTGAGGGGAAAGAGGAGCTCAGGCAACCCGGGGGTCCTCACCAGGCAAGCCCGGGCCCCGCCCCCCTTTTAGAAACAGGTTTTTAAATAGTGTTTATAGGGTTTTAAGAGTTAGATATAATAAATTTGGGTTTTTGGGGTTTAACAAAATAGAGAACTGATAGATTTTTAATTTTTGCCAAAGGGGCAAAAATAGAAAATATAGCTACAAATTCAGGGCCCCAAATATGCACCACAGTGGGGGGCCCCCTTCATTTTTGGGGGCCCCCAATATACCCACAGTGGGGGGCCTCTTAAATAGTTCATGGCCCCAATAAAACACAAAAGTGGGGGGGGCCCCTACATAGTTCAGGGCCTCTTATTCCAAAAAGTGCGGGGCCTTACAAAAGTTCAGGGCCCCCAAAATACACCACATTTGCGGGGCCCCACATTTTTTCATGGCCCCAATATACCCACTTTGTGGGGCCCTACATAGTTCAGGGCCCCAAAATCCCCACAGTGGGGGCCCCCCCTAATATTTTCGGGGCCCCCAATATACACCACAGTGCGGGCCCCTTAAATATTTTTCAGGGCCCCCAATTTTACACCCCAGTGGGGGGCCCTACAAAAAAAAGCCCCCAAATATACCCACATGGGGGGCCCTTAATATTTCCCATGGCCCCAAAATATCCCACAGTGCGGGGCCCCTACATAGTTAAGGCCCCAAATTTATACACCACAGTCCCAGGGCCCCCTCCCCAATTTTCGGGCCCCCCAATAAACCCCAAACCAGTGCGGGGGCCTTTTAAATAGTTCAGGGCCCCCAATATACAAAAAAAGTCCCGGGGCCCCCTTAAAATTGTTCAGGGGCCTAAATATACACCCAGTGGGGGGCCCTTCTACATGGGTTCTCCCCCAATATGCACTACAGTGGGGGGGCCCCCAAAAACATATTTTCATGGAAACCCAATATACAGCACAGTGCGGGGCCCCCAAACATCTTTTTGGGCCCCAAAAATTTTATCCCCAAAGTGGGGGGGCCCCTGTACATATTCAAACCCCAAAAATCCCACCACGTGGGGGGCCCCCCTACTTTGGGGTTCATGGACCCAATTTTACAGAAACAGGAGGGCCCCTACATCGTTAGGGCCCCCAAAATAAATACCACAGGGGCGGGGCCTCTACTTATTTTTCAAAGGCCCAATAAAAACCAAAAAGCGGGGCCCCTACAAAGTTATGGGATAAAATATACCCCAACCCAAAGGGGGGCCCCTTTACATAGTTCTTTCCCCCAAATATACACCCAGTGGGGGGCCCCTACATTTTCAGGGCCCCCAAATTTAAAAACTCCCCCCAATGGGGGGCCCTTCTACATGGGTTTCATGGCCCCCAAAATACACCACAGGGGGGGGCCCCCTAAATATTTTCAGGGCCCCCAAAATATCCACCACGTGCGGGGGCCCTACAAGTTCATGGCCCCAATATTACACCACATTTTGCGGGCCCTACATAGTTCGGGCCCCCCAATAAAAACCACAGTCCCGAGTCCCCTACACAGTTCATGGCCCTCAAATAACCACAGGGGGGGGCCCTTTTACATAGTTCATGGCCCCAATATCCCCCACAGTGGGGGGCCCCTACTTCGTTCATGGCCCCAATTTATACCACAGTGGGGGGGCCCCTTTTTAGTTCTTTTGGCCCCCAATTTTACACCCAGTGCGGGCCCCCCACATAGTTAAAGGCCCCCAAATTACCCAAACAGTGGGGGGGCCCCTACTTTGTTTCAGGCCCCCAATATACACCACAGTGCAAGCCCCCTCAAAATTTCATGACCCCAAAATACACCACAAAAGCGTCCCCCTTTAACACAGTTCTTTGCCCCCCAATTTATACACCCCCAGGCGGACCCCCCCACATAGTTCAAGGCCCCAAATTATACACCACAGGAAAGGGCCCCTAAAATATTTCAGGGCCCCCAATTTTAACCACAGTGCGACCCCCTACACAGTTAAAGACCCCAATATACCACAAAGGGGGCCCCTACATATTTTCATGGCCCCAATTTACCCCCCAACAGTGGGGGGCCCCTCATAGTTCATGGCCCCAATAAACCCCAAGTGGGGGGCCCGCAAAGTTCAGGGCCCCAAAAATTTTTCCCCCAAACGGGGTCGGGGCCCCCTAATAGTTCAGGGCCCCAAATTTTCACCACAGGGGCCGGGCCCCTAAAAATTCCCATGACCCCAATAAAAACACCACAGGCGGAGCCCCGCATAGTTCTTGGCCCCCAATTTTAAACCACAGTGGGGGGCCCTACAATTCTTTGGCCCCAATATACGCCACAGTCGGGGGCTCCTACAAAATTTTTTTTGACCTAAAATATAACTAAAATTAATAATAAAAAATAAAACTCACAGAGGCAAAAAGGGGGAGGTAAGTGCCCGAACCCCCCTTTTCCTCACTTGGTCGCCCTGGCCCCCCCAATCCCCCTTGGCCTCCAGAAAAGCAGGAAAGTTGATTTCCCCCCCCTTTCCCCTGCAGCAGGCATTTGACATTTTTTTGGATCCCTGTTGTGGGGGGATGTCAACCAGCTTTCCCAAAAACTGGATGACTACTAAATGCGGGAAAAGGGGGGGTTTGACTTTCCCAAAAAAAAGGGCTGGTGCCTGCTGTGGGAGAGGGGTCCCAAAACACTGTTTTCCGGGAGCCTGCTGGGGGGGGTGGGCCTTTCCCCAGCATTCCCTGATTTTTAGATAAGTTATTCAGATCAAAAAATTTGGGGGGTGACTTCCCCCCAGCAGGCCCCCCGAAAAGCTGGGTTTCCTGCGGTGGGGGAAAAGGGGTGCCACTCTTTTTTTAAGGGGATACTTGTTAGGGGGAGGTTTGTCGCCCAGCTTTCCTGGATGCTGAATAACTTATCAAAAAACCCCGGAACGGGGGTGTGGCCCCCGCCCCACCCGCAGGGACCAAAAGGGAAAACACAGTGGCACCCATCTTCCCCCCAAACGGCACCAAACTTTCCTGGTTTTGTTCGGGGAAGTCACCCCGCCCTTTTCCCCGGCCTGAATAGGGCTATTTTATCGATTTGGTTAAAAAATGGTAATGCCCCCCTCTGCCGGATTTCTGTATTTTTTTTTTTTTTTTACCGATTTTCCCCTTTTTTTCTTCGTCGGACCAGTGGGTGCACTTTTTCTTTTAAAAAGGTGATTGAGAGGGTGGGTTAAAACGGTGGGGATTAATTTTAAAAAAAATTGTTTTTTTTTTTTTTCTTTTTTTTTTTATTTTTCTTCCAAATGATAGTAATTGGGGGCATGTGACAGCGCCCCTCCATTACTAGCGACGGGTTGGTTTTAGTCAGCCGTGTTTTTGGCACCTCAAGTTAGAAACTAACCCCGTGTCACTAATTTCCGCAGTAAAACAACAAAAGGGGTACTGGGAAGAAACCCGGGGGGAACCGTCAAAGAATTTCCCTTTTTGGGGGGGTGCGGGCCTTCCCCTTCTGATAGTATCAAAGGGTGCAAACTGTCGGTTTTAACCCTTGGGGGGTTATAGAAAAATTTAAAGGGGGCTCCCTATCGTTTTTTTTTTTTTAAAAAATTTGTTTTTTTTAGTTTTTTAAAAAAGGATAAAAACAGTTCAAGGTTGCCCCGCTTCGGATGATATTATTAAAAGGGGAAGCTCAATGAAAAATTTGCCTTTTTCCCCCCTCCTAAAAAAACAGCCGGGCGCCCCCCCGGGGCTGACCACACATTAAAGGGTTTGGGTTCTGACGGTTTTCCCGCTCTTTCCAATGCCCCCGTTAGTTTTGGGGACTGGGGTTAAAAATGAAAGAGGGTTAGTCCCCTTGTGGTTTAAAGGGAAAAAGGGAAAAAATTTTTTTTTTTCTAATTTAAAAACAGTTTTTTTCCACAAATTTTTTTTTGGTCAAAGGGAAAAATAGGAGACAAAAAAAAACCCCAAACCTGCTTGAGCAAAAGTCTTCCCCGTTTGACAAAACCCCATATGTGGTCATAAAAAAAGTTTGGGGGAGGTTTGGGGAGTTTCAAAGGGGGAAAGGGGCGCTATTTGGGTTTGGAAATGCCCGAAAAGCTGTATTGGTTTGGGGGCCCCCCATGAACAGAACAGAGGGAAACCCCCAAAAGTGACCCCCCTTTAATAGAAATTTTCTGACAGAAAAATGTTTTTTAAGCGAGAATTAAAAAGGTTCACGGAATCTGCTGTAGAAAAAATACAAAAATCAAAGATGCTGGGATGGTAAAAATAGTGGCCTGCCCGGGGGCAAAAAGCGCCCTTAAAGTATGGGGGGGGTGGGGGGGGGGGGCCCCGCACCTGAGCTAAACGTTATAAAAAAAAAAAAAAAAGGGGGGGATGAAGGGGGCCCCCCACGATTAAAAAGTTTTGGGGTTTGATTTTTTTTGTTTTTTTACACAGTCGGGAACCCCGAGTGTAATGATAAATGGCAATTTTTATTGCAAAAGGGGTGTTAAAAGTTTACTATGTGTTTTTGTTTTTTTAGAAAATTTGGGAATAATAGAAAAAAAAAAGAAAATAGCATTGTCCCTTTGGGTAAATGATCGTTTTTATTTTTGTTTTTAATATTTGTACTGGAAAGAAATTTTTTGATACTATTTTTTAACGCTGCTTCCATTTTTTTGTGTCAAGGCTGATGTTTTTTAAAAACAAATTTTAAAAAAAAAAAAAAAAAAAAATGAACCCCCTTTCGAAAAACTGCCCCCCTCAGTGAAAGTTTAAACCGAGGTTTTAGTGTTTCATTTTGAACCCCCCCGGGATGTTTTTTGGGAATAATGCATTTAAAAGTTTAAAGGTTTTAAAAAACAATTTCCTGTAATTTTTTCCAGACCTTTTCACCCAAAATCAGCGACGCGCCTTGTGCAAAAAATTGGGAAATTACATTTTTTAATTTCTTGCCCTGTCCCCCCCCGTTTTAGGGGTGCCCCAAAATGGGCACCCTAGGATTTGGGTTTCCCCCTGCAAACACGAATAGAGGAGACACAGCGACCCCTTGCTGGGCCCCCGCCCATTTTACTAAATTTCAAAGCAAATGCTGTTCCATTGGACTATGTGATGTGAACTAAGATTTGAAAAAACCCAAAAAAAATGGGCCCCCTTTCTAAAAAAATTTACCCTCAAGGAAATTTTAAGGGGGTAAATTTCAATTTTGACCCGCCCGGTGATTCAAAAAATGAAAAAACCAAAAATTATTTGTGCCCTTAAAAAGGCGGAAAAAGCAACCTGCCATTATTCCGGCCCCCGCCGTGTTTCCGCACAAAAAAACCCATGAAAGGGTTTGGTGCTTCAGGGAAGGTGCAGATCAAAGGGTAAAAAAAAAGAAACTCAGCCTTTAAACCATGGGGAAAAGCGGGGGGCATTTTGAAGCGATCTGGGATGCAGAGGCCGGGGTCATCAGGGCGGGCTCACACTGCCGGGAAATTGTGTCCTTTCTGATATCTTTGTTTTTCCCCCACTCTGCACTTTTTTGTGGGCCCCTTTCCTTTTTTTCCAGTGGAGGGGGTTTTATTTTTGGGGAAAACTGGGGTAAAAATACAGGGGAACCCTCAGAAACCAAAAAATGCTGGGGGTTCCCTGGGGTTCCCCCTAAACCCGCGCCTGTAATTTTCCTTTTTCTTGGAAGTAAATTTAAAAACCCCCGCTTGGGCCCGTACAAAAGAAGAAAAGGAGTGCTGTACATCCCATCTGCACAATTTTTACCGGAAACTTTTTTGTACCGCACTTTGATCTTCCATGTACGGCTTCAACACCTGGTCAGACAGATCTACCCCTCCCATGTACTGATTGTAATCCCTAATACAGTCAGGTTTATGGGCAACTGTACTGGTACCTTGTACATGGGCAAGGGTAGTGCTGGGGCGGGGACATGTGGTCCATACAAGGACGTCCCTCTTGTCCTTGTATTTGATCAGCAGCAGGTCATTACTGGATTGAGACCGACTTTCTCCACTTGGGAGCAATTGCGCAACAAAGGGTTTAGGGAGTCCCCTCTGGCTCTTGCACACTGTGCCGCAGGATGCTGTACATCGGCATCTGAGGGACTTAACAGTGGAATGCTGGTGTAACAGTTATCCATGTACAGGTGGTCACCTTTATCCAGCAGTGGGTGCACCAAATCCCGCACTATATTTCCACTTATTTTTAGGGAATGCGGCATTCTGTGTGTACTATATGGCTGTCCTTCCCCTCGTAAATCCTGAAGCTGTGGGTCTATCCTGAGGTCCTCTCGCACAGCTTGTATATTTTTATCCCGCACCGCGCTCCTTTGCTGGGCAGGTGCTGGCGGAATTTTAGGCTGCCCTTGAAATGTAAGAGGGACTCGTCCACACAAATACATTTCTCAGGGGTATAGACCGCTGAAAATATGGCGCTGAAATGGGGATAACAGGCCGAACTTTATACAAGCGGTCATAGGTGGGGTCATCATGGGGCAGGCACAGTGCATTATCTGCATTATACAAGAATCTTTGTATTTGGTCAAAGCGCGGACGGGACATGACATGGCGGTAATTGGTGTGCTGTAGAAAATATCAATGCTCCGATAATGCCAGGCCTCGGGCTTGTTCACTTTGCCCATATGCAGAATAATGTCATCATCTCTGCAGCATCCCCAGGGATCCACCTGCAGAATGAGGACATGGGGTTTAGGGCCAAAAACTGCTGGGCATAGAGATTGGTCTGTGCCACCGTGACATCTACCAGATCCTCAGAGAAAAATATTTAAAACAAATCTATGTCAATGAGGCCTGTAGTGTCGATACGGACTCCTGGGGTGGCCACAAAGTCAGGGATTTGTGGCGGGTAATCATCGCGGGGGGGAGAAGGGGGGGGTGGGGAGTCCATATGGGGTCACCTCTTCTGACACATGGGGGGGCCATCGGGAAGGACCCTCATCAGCAGAGGATTCGGGTGATTTGGACAAGGCATCGCAATAAACTCCTCATCCGAGTCACTGGTGGAATCGCTATCTGAGGCCAGGAAAGCCTCCGCCTCCTCCGCTGAGCAGCGTCTCTGGGAGGATTGGGACATTTGTATTTTGGGGCTTGTATAATTACGGGGCATGTAAGATGTATGCGCTTCAACACGTGTATGTGTAAAACACTAAGACAGGGGTGTATGTTGTGCTTATATATGTGTAAAACATATTTTGACAGTGGGGGGTATTTAGTGCTCAGACACATGTGGGGAATTAAGTTTTTGTTACATAAAAAAAATGAAGTAATATAAGAAAATAAAAAATCAGCCAATGAGCGTTAGTAAAAAAAAAATAGACTACGCGTCTGTTTGTTGCAAAATTAGCTGTATGCTGTAAAATTTGATAAAAAAAAAAGATCAGTAATATAAAAAAATGCTGGTTATTTTACAAAAAAAAAATACTGAACAAGCGTTAGCAAAAAATAACAGAGCTGAACGTCCCTCAGTAAAAAATACTGCCCGATCACTAACGGTAAAAAAAGCTTGAAAAACTAACTAGCTACATTTTTTATACTTCTAACTGGAAAAAACTATTTTTCTAACTATACGGACGTCACTACGGATGGCGCTACTACCCAAATTAAACATCCATTTACCTATCAGTAAAAACTTTTTGTTTTTTTCTGCAGTAAAAAACAAAAAAATGCGGCAACAACGGAGCCCAGGTGCTGTGAGATATGTTGCACTGCCCAGCGCTCAGAGGCAGCCGGATGGTGACCCTGCGCCAACAACTGAGCGTGAAGGCAGATCGGTGATAGACGTCACTAATCAGCGGCGAAAGGGGAAAAAACAGAAAAATCTGAACAGACACGGAGTACTGACGCCTCATAGTCGCTGGGGGGGCAACTATTGGTGCAAACGTGGTTAAAAAAAAAAATATAAAAAAAAAATCTGATTAGTGATAAAATGACTCTTAGCAGAAAGGAAGGAGGCTCAGCTCGGCTGCCGGTGTCTCTGATGAAGTCACAGAGAACAGCTCGCCTAGAAGCCACTGATCTCATTCAGCCAGAGGCAGCGGAGCTCAGCCGAAGGTTTGGACCAATGGAGGGGCACAGAACCACTGCACCACCAATGTAAGGCACAGACAACGATCGGGCACTGCTCTGATCACTATTCTGAACGAGAATGTCGGCCCAATTGCAGACAAGCACAGTGATTGGGAGGTCGGGACCGATGGACCACCACCAATGCCCCCCATACTAGTCAAGGATGATTGGTGCTGTACTACAATCATCAGCAATCGCCTGCAGGCACAGCCATTGTTTTTTAACTGTAAATGGCTGCAATTGGCTGTTCTGATTTGAACAGCCAATCACAGTGATCCCTGAGGGGGGGGGAATCGGGGGGTGCTCTGTTGTCGGGGACACCCACCATTTCCCCTGTATCACCACATCTTCACACTTTACAGCCCATACATATGGGTGCGTGTATTTGGGAGAATTTCACTTCCACTGGGACATCCCGGGAAAATTCCCATGTCGGGAAAGGGGGTAAAAGGAGACAAAAAGGAAAATGGGGGGGTTTTCAGAAGGGCCCAATTTATGGGAAAACCCCGGGGCCCTGGAAATTTTCTATTCTGCCTCCGGGCAGTTGCCCACCCTGGGACCTGTTCGGGGATCTTTTTTCCCGGGTTTGGGGAGTAATTTTTGGTCTAGATGGAATTGCATTTAAAGGTTTCCTAATATGCTAAGGAGAAGACATCCCTTTGGGGTGGGATAGAGGGACATAGGAGGGCTATGGGACAAGCTCTCTTGGGAAGCGCCGAATATTGCAGATCAAAAGGGGAAAAAAGTCTTTGAGATCCCGAAATTTTTGCCCACGTGGCCCAGTGGGAAAATTTTAAAAGATTTTACCAAAAAAATTTTCTCCGAAAAAACCTTTCTAAAATTGACCCGCCCCCTCAATGTTTTTTGGGGGAAATTTGGGTTTTAAGTTTTTAATCCAAAATAACTTTGTAAAAATTGGGAAAAATTGTGTTCCGGTCTTTTTGGGATATGAATGTAAATTTCCCCCTTTTCCCCCACCCCCACATTCCCCAAACTGGAGGGTAAAAAGGGTTTTTACCCCAAATTTGCCAGACTTGTTTTGTGATTTATTTTTTTTTACGGGTTCTTTTTTGTAAATGCAATATGTGGGGGTTGTACCCCCCCCAGAACCCCGAATCAGGAATCCCAGACCCAATTTTAAGATAAAAAAACCCGTTAGTAACAAGAAGTTTTGGGGGGTTTAACACTATAAAAGTGAAAAAGGGCGGGTTTGGGGGGGTTTTCCCAAGGGGTGGCTATCGAGGAGGGAAAAAAAAAAACCACCGGGGGGAGGGGATAAAAAGAAGGTTTCTCTTTGGATCATCTCAGGGCCCTTCTGGATCCTAACTCTAGATTCTAAACCCTCCAAGGACTTACCCCCAAAAACTTGGATTATTATCGTTTATTTTTGGAAACTATTGTGACACCCTTTTTTTGCTGTATTAGTGTCATTTTATTTTCCCCTTTTTTTTATACCCCTTTCCCTCTGCGTAAAAGGTACATGGGACTTAATTTCAGGTTTATTTCAAATTAGTGGAACTATCCTCCCCACCCAATTTAATTGGGGTACCCAGGGTTGAAAAGGGCTGGCCCCCCTTTTGCCTTCAAAACTCCCTTTAAATTTTTCGTGGCATAAAACCCACAAGGTTTGCAAAGATGCTCAATTGGTAAAAAGGGGGCCCCCAAAGGGAGTGCCAAAAAAAATTTTCCCCCAACCCCAAAGGCCCACCACCCCCACCATTTTAACCTTTGATACAAGGAAGGTTTGGATCCATGTTTTCATTTTTGTTGACGCCAAATTTGCCCCTCCCAAACCGAAGGGTCGCAGCGAAATGGGGACTCTTCAGCCAGGCAACTTTTTTCCAAATCTTCTACTGCCCAAATTTTCGTTTTGAGTTTGGGGAAAATTGGACCCTTTATTTCCTGTTTTTACTGACAGGAGTGGCCCCCGGGGGTGGGTCTTCTCCCTCCCTGAAACCCCATCTGCCCAAAGTTGGCCGTACGTGCGTTCAGAGAGCTCTTCTCCCTCCCTTTGGGTTTTTAAACGGGGGGTTTATTTGAGTCACTTTTGGGCCTTTCTAATCAGTTTAAAACCAGTTTTGCCTTCCCCTTTTAAACCTTGGCATAAACAGGAAATTTCCCCCCACAGGACTCCCCGCTCGTTGGATTTTTTTTTCTTTTTCAAACCAAATTCTCTGAAAAACCCTAAATTGGTTGTGCGTAAAAACCCCAAAGGAGATCAGCATTTCTAAAAATACTCAGCCCAGCCCTTCGGGGCACCAAAAACCATGCCCGTTAAAAGGCACTAAAATTTTCCCCCTTTTCTTCCCCATACTGATGCCGGTTTGAACTGAAAGGAGTTTTGCCCTTAAACCATGCCCACACCCAAAAATCACTGGGGTTGCCCCCATGTAAAGGGCTGAAAAAAATTTAAAGTGTTAACGAGCAGTTGGACGGGTTTGTCCCTTTAAAAAAAGGGGCCGGTGAGTTTATTAATTGAGGGCTTCCTGTTTGTTACATTAAGAGCTTATCGAATGGGTTTGAAACTGAAAACCGATTTTCTATGTTTTTAGGGAATTTTTTTAAGAGTGGAATCCCAAATTTAAATGTGTGCTTTTTTTAACTTTAAAAACCAAAGTGCGGGAAGTCTCCCACTTTCATTTCCCTGGTTTGATCTTCTCTTGCGTTGGAAACCAAGGCCCTTTTCCCTTTTTGCCCCGTGCTAGTCGGGAATACCAGGCCCGGGTGACTGGGGAGCGAATCAATTTTTTTTGGGATATTAGAGCTCTATAGCTGCTCTAAAATGCCCATCCAGTCCAGGACCAGATCCAGCAATTTCCAACCAATGTTGTAAAAAATGCTGTTTTCTGCATCCAGCCTTAAGGCACTAGGCGCTCCTCTGGGACTGGTCTGGCCCTTTATCCTGTCCAAGACAGCCAGAACCTTTTGCAATGTTTCTACCTTAATGAAGCCTTTTGTGATGGACCACAATGGGGGCCAAAACCATGCCAACCTGTCCGCATTATTTTCTGCAAAATTTTTGGGTCTACGTTAATCAGTGAGAATGGCCTGCAGGAGCTTGGTAACAAAGGGCCCTTTCCAGACTTCGGGAGGACTTTTATAAAGGCATTTTTTCATTCTGGTCGGATTTTACCTGTTGTTAGAATGTGGTTATATAGATCAGACAGAATGGGCAACAATTGTTCTACCGAAATTTCAAAAAATTAACCCGCGTAACCGTTGTGGCCGGAGGCCTTGCCCAATACTAATGGTGGTTAATGGCCTTACAGACTTCTTCTACCATTGTATTGGCATTGATTTGGTCTTTTTGTACCTGGGAAATGGTGGGAAGCTTAATATTTGAAAGAAAGTCTGAGGCCGTCTGAGACCCTGGGTTGGATCCAGAAGTGGAATATAGGTCAGCATTGAATCCCTTTAATTATTAAGTTTCTATTTTTGGGGTCAGAGATAATTGTGCCTGATTCATGCTTGAGGGCTGAAATGTTAGAAGGGGCAAACCTCCCTTTAGCTAGGAAATTGTGATCTATAAAAGGACTCTTTTCTCTCTGAACAAGAATCAACTCTGTTTTGCCGCTACCCCCTTTACCTTGTTGGTAATATTGGGAGACGCTTGGAAAGTCCTATAGGCGTCCTGAAGTTTGTTGCCAGTTGCATCAAATGAAGTAGGTAAATTACGTGTACAGTGAGGGGTGGAGCCTATGATTTTCCCCTTATTACAGGTGTGTTTCCCAGAATAAAGATGTATCCGATACATGGTCAGAGGTGTCTGAGCAATATCCCTCCCACCATTTTCGGATCATTTTAACAAAATATTCAGTTTTTGCTAAACTAGATGGGAAATTCCAGATGTGATCAGAACCTCAGTCATTATTATTATTATAGGAGAGTGATCCGAGAGTATCTCAGATGAAACCAACAGATAATCTGTCCTGGTCCATACCTGGTGAGCATGAGAAATATGTGAGAATTCTGTACCTTCTGGGCTTCTCTCTCTCAAACTGTCTCTAAGACCTGTTAATTGTAAAAAGTTTCCCAATATGCTGTGGGTCCTAACCTGTGATTTCCTGGATGAATAGGGGACTGTATACCTTCTGGTCTTTTCCCCTAGGTTGACTATTTCGTTAAGATTTACCTCCCCCAATAATCCGCCTGAGTGGGTTTTGTTGAATTGTAATACCTCGGATTGGGAAAATTTATTAGAGTTTCTATTAGGTCCATGAACAAATTTAAACAAATTGCAAGATTTTCCTATGTGTAAAGGAGACATAAGAAACCCTAACCTCTTGCTCATGAGGTGAGATTCAAGAAAATGTGAAATATATAGAAAGACGAGATTGGGTGTCGGATAAGGGGCCAATAGAATCAGAGGAGACGCATGCCTGCTGTGCATTTGAACTTGCTCGGTTTCCAGGACTATTTCGCCATTGTCAATTGCTTCAAAAGCAATATCCGCTCGCGAGCGCTTTTAAATTGTCATAAATAGTGCAATAAAAGTTACGTTTTAATATTTTGCACCCATGGTATATGTGCTGTTAAAAGATGGAACAGGAATCCTTTTAATGGTGATGCAGGTGCATTTACTTTCTATATAACCACCAGAATTTTGTGAAGCCACATAGAATGATCATACTACCAAAACAGAGGTTGGGGGGTGGACCCGGAGAATGGAGCACTTGTTGGTGTGTGTTTTTGTTTTGTCTGAGCCTAATGATACATACTGTCCTCATGCTCTTGCGACTTATGTTTTTTTTTCCATCATTAAGATAGCCTAATGCTGCAGATGGAGCTAAAATTGGTTTGTTTAAAAAAATATAATGATAGTAAAGACATCTTAGTCTAATGCACTTGAATGACGCCTATAACTAGACCCAAATTTACTTTACGGTGATAACATTGGAAGGAAAATTTAAACTTGAACCCTTCTGAAATGGACATAAGACCGCAAAATGGACGCTCAGACGAGTTTTAATATGTTTGTATTTTCCTTTTGTTTTGCATATAATGAAAATTGGTAATACAGAGTATGCATGCTTTTAGTATATTAATCATTGATCCCATCAATAATAGTTTACAAACTGTATTTCACAAGCTGTGAATTTATTGTACTTTGTGTTGCTTAATAAAGACATTTTAAAGAAAAATGTGAAATAGAGTAAGGACCCCACTTTCCGCAAACAGAGAGATCACACTTTTCCCTACCATAAAATT
>JAODAL010025446.1:0-58632 GCA_025379985.1 Phyllomedusa bahiana | reverse complement strand
CCAGCTCTACTTATCTCTCATTGCTTAAGCTGCCATCATTCAATCAGTCCATGTTGAGTCACTCCATGCAGAGTCTTCTCTTTAGCAACGGACTTTGTTTACTTAACTAAATAACAAGCTTTCACCCTTTAGAGTTCTGTAGCTTTGTATACTACACTTTATAAATTTCCTGAAATCATTTCACTGTAACAGGCTCAGTGAGGAACAGCACAGCTGATATGCCAATCTCTGCTATAGACCCTCCCACAGCCTAAATAGGATGTCTGAGTTTAAAGCTGGCTTAAGCTCTGTGAAACTGCATAGTGAGAAAACCCTTTTAAGGGTCAATATATATGGTATATAAAGGATATATCTGTCTTATGATCTATATATACCAAGAACTGTATTCAGAACAAGGTGGCATTCTCCATATCTAGAAACAAAAATGTTTCTACTCAAATAAAAAAGGGGATTCTTTATGGCATGAGCAGTGAGACTATGGAGCTCTCTAATCTGAGAGTTGTAAAAGTGAGCTTGCATAAAGAGTTTAAAAGGGCTTGGATGTATTTCTGCGGAATAATAATATCACAGGTTACAGTGACTACAATTCTAGAAAAAGTGTCGGTGATGCAGGCATTTACTCTGCTTTCCAGATTTACAGAGACATTTCTTCTTTAAAAAGAAGGTTTTTTTCCCCTAAAATAAGAACAGTTCAGCTCTATATCATATATTTTTTTTGCCTTTCAATGCAGGATAATATGCTGAACTGAATGGACATATGTCTTTTTTCAGCCTTGCAAACTATTATTTATATTTCAACATACCTGTTGGTTTAGAAAGTAAATCTGTTTTTCCTTAGTCCTGTCAGCAGCACAGCGATAGGGATTTCTCTTCCCTGTGGACTGATAGGACAGATGGAATTTTTAATATGTGTACTATCCTATAAAAATCAACCCCAGACTTCTCGCTTTTGTACTTATTTTTATTACTGCCTTGTGCATAAGGGAAAACAGATTCACATTCTAAATCGAAAACATTCCTTATGTCCCTGTCAGCAACAAAATGACGGGGATATAGCAAGTAGATCCATAGGGAGGCACCTCATGCTCAGCTCTTAAAATCGACTTTTCAACGAAGGTGTCTTTCAAAAATCTCACCTGACCACTGTAGTGCCAAATGAATGGGTTAGGTAATGACTGGGAGGCAGCACAACATATCTGTTCGACTGAGAACAAGGCTTTTCAGCTGGGGAAGCAGAATGGACAAGGGAGCTGCGAGCTGTTAAAAATGGTGGTGAATCCAGACCTTCAGCTATATAGGCCTAAAGGATGGTGTGATTATCGGAGATGGTGGCTTTTGAGGAACCTTCGTTTGCTCCGGAGAAAGTAACCAACAAATTTTATATTTTCCTTAATGTAGAGGTTTTGTCCAAGTATATTCTAAAGCATCTACTGAGGTCAAGCGCGGTCAGACATACATCATCTTCAGAGGCTACTTGAGAAAGAACAGATAAAAATATGGACTGATTTTTGTTACTTTGGGTGGGACCTAAGAAGAATATTATTTAAAGGAAAAAATAGGCTTGGGTTAATGGAGCCCAGGCCTATAATGGTTTATCCATATGGCAATTGTAAAATACTGGTCGGATTCTATAACATAATCTGACAGTATTTTACAATAGTTTTTAGATCCGTTTTTGCCACGGATTTTGTGCATGTTCCAAGTGTTTTGTAAAGTCGTCACAAATTATATGCCATGTGGACTAAGGCCATGTTCTCACGGCTAACTGCGGGACGTAATTCTGTCTGTAATTACGTGCCGGAGTGCGCCAATTACGGGCTGAATCCGTCCCAGTAACTACGGTAATCCACAGTTCTCATAGAGAACTATGGATTACGTCTGCTCTCCTTGCTCGGCGAATACGCCGAGGGGGGAGATAATTCACATGTGAATTACCAGCGGCGTATACGTGCCGCTGGTAATGATTCTGTATGGGCTGGTGAAGTGCCGGCCCCCGCTCCCTCCCCCGCTCTTGCCCCGCCCCGGCCACACGGCGTAACTGCGGGGCGTAATTACGTACCGCAGTTAACCCGTGTGAACAAAGCCTAACAGTCAGGATTTCTACTGAGGTCTGTGGGGATGGTTTACAGTTGGTTTTCAAACTGATTTCCAAATCAGTCATAAAAATAGACTATAAATCCTTGCTATGTAGATGGGCCCTAATTCTCCTACATGCTTGGCAGAGATGAAGGAGGATGGACAAAACTGCAGTAAAGCACACTCTAGTGATTAAAAGAGGTATAGTCTTCCCAGGATTATTGAAACATCACAGGGTCAAAACTGTAAAAGGCTGTGTGTTACCCTACATTCTGCTTCTGGCAAATCTCTCTCATATAGTCTAAAGCATAACATACCCCAAAACAGGCAGATAATGCCGAAATTTGGACTTTTAAGGCCGAAAGACTGAGAACTTAATTACTCCTTGTTATAACAAGAAAAAGAGTATCACAGCAATTAGGAAGGCTTGATTTTCATGAACCTTGGACAGGACCTTCTGGGTCAGAGAGATAACATAGGCCATGTAAAACTGCCATGGAAGCATCATGATGTGCACAACTGAAAGGGCTTTTTCCTAGTGTAAGGAACAGTAGGCAAGTACTTTGGCATTGCTCTGTGTCAACATTAGATTCACTGCCAGAAGATTCGTTGGCCCTGATGCAAAACTTGAGCTTGGGCTCCTTTAACCCCAGACAATGGCTGTGGACCATTACGTTTACAGTTTACCTACTTGGTGTGACAGATATCTGCGGTGTAGCATGCCATAGAAAATAATTTCTACTTAAAAGGATTGTCCAATATAAAAAAAAAAAATATTTGAAATGGGGGGGAGTCAGCAGAAAAAAGAAAAGCAAGTTATATAGTTAAAGCATCTGCATCTCTTTCCCTCACTCACTACCCCCAAAAGAAAAATTATCTGTGGGGAAAATTTTTTGGGGTTTAGTTTTTGTTAGAGTTTACATTGAAAAGTTTAATTGACATTCTGTGGGTCAGTAGGTGTACAAGGGCCAAAAACCCACATTATCACCGCATCTCACCACTATATATTGACTAATGCCACCATAATGTTACTTACCAAACCAGTATAACAAGAGCAATATTACCAATCAAATAATATATAAAGACTAGTGATGAGCGATTGTGTCAACTATCGTTATCGGATCGATAGTCGATATCGGCAATTATCATGCCGATAGCCGATAATAGATAATAGATAATCGTCGATGACCATTAAAGTCTATTTGAGAGGAACAACAGCCTCATTCTTACACCCAAACAGGGCTGGAGAAGCTGGAATTAACATCCACAACAGTAAACTGGATACGTGCTACATCTTAGGCAACACACTTAGGTTATAAAAGTCACAGAAAAAAAGTCACAGACCATTCACTATCCCTGTCTTGTACCACAGCATGACCCTTAAACCTGCATCACCCACAAATTAAAAAGTGCCAGAAGGCAGTATGATTTGAACCATCATTTTAGTTGAACTGGACATTGACTATCCCTGTCCTGGACCGCAGCATGACCCTTAAACCTGTCTTACCCACAGATTAAAAAGTCCCGATTAAAGGAGTCTTTGAACCACCATTTTAGTTGAACTGGACATTGACTATACATGCCCTGGACCGCAGCATGACCCTCAAACCTGTCTGACCCACAGATTAAAAAGTGCTGGAAAAAGGAGTCTGTAAATGTTATATGGATTAATATGGATTAATATGGCGGCCTTTGCACCACTGACAACAGGTGTAATTTACTATAAAATATGTATAACACAATATGCGTACAACTGAGCTCTTTGCGCCAAACAGACGCACGGACTGCAATAAGAGTATTTAAATGTTTATGGATTAATATGGCGGCCTTCGCACCACTGACAACAGGCATAATTTACTATCAAATATGTATAACACAATATGCGTACAACTGAGCTCTTTGCGGCAAACAGACGCACAGACTTCAATAAAACTATTTAAAAGTTATAGGAATAAGTTTTGCCGGTTTTTGGGAACACTAACACGCAGTGATTGCAATAGAACTGAAATAACATGGACAGTTTCACTTCCTATCAGAGGTCTTTTCCGATAAGCCTAAAAACCGTGCCAATTTCAACTTTTGCTGATAATATCGCTCATCCCTAATAAAGACCAAATAATACCATCAAACCATGATCAAATAATACTGCCACATATCATTACCATATACTTACTAATACCACCATACTGTTACTGACCAAATCAATGTACCAAGACCAATAATACCAATAACAACAATATACATAGACCCAATAATACATTATAGCCACATATCAACAGCAGCAGGAGACTGAAAAATACCATCCTACTATTACTGAATATAAACCATTACACTAAGACCGCTATTACCACCATACAGTCCCATGCAGTGCTAGATACTAGTTGTACGCAGGCTTTGCAGACAAATAAGTAATTATAGTGCAGTTACATCCAGGAACTCACAGAAGACATCGTCTCTGATGGGAATTATTCGCTTTCCCTTTCCTTCTAGACACTTTCCGAAGCACACTTAAAATGTAACAAAATTTATCAAACAGCATGAGCCACGGTGGTAACTTTGATGTATTGTTAGACTGCCTGGTCTAAGGTATGTCGATACGGCACTGGTTTCCAGTCGGATTTTCAGACAGTTTGTTGATTTGTTTCTTCTGGAAACGGACTGTGAACCATCCTCAGAGAATTTAATAGAAAAACTGAGCTGTAGTCTACACAGTTTGGATTTTCTGACGGTAAATCCGACCGCCTAAAAAAATTTAGAACATGTTCATTCTTCTGCACGATTTTCAAGCGGAACATGAACTGTTCAGTGTAAACAGGGACGGCTGAATCCATAAACGCGGCCAGAAAAACGTCCCCATTTACACTAAAAAAACAACAATATACCGGTTGCATAATCTGACCTTTATTTTTAGTGCTGTGTGGCCGTAGCCCATTTGTATTGTTTAAAGGGGTTTTCTCGCCAAAATTATTAGCTTTAACCCATTCACGCAAAAGGATGTACCGGTACGTCCTGAGTACATGTCATTTACTGCAATTAGACATACCGGCATGTCCAGGAGATCATGCAGGCTTATAACCGAAGCTCGCATAATTAGTGCATGAAGTCAGCTGTGTGAGAGAATTAAGATTTTTGTTCATTCCGCAGCACATAATGTGGAATAATAAAATGATCAAAATGTCATATAAATGCCAAATTGGTACCAATGAAAATGTCAGTTCTTCCCACAAAAAATGGCCTTACACAGATCCATATATGGAGGAGGGGGGGTCATAAGATAGCAATGTATAAATATTGTTTTAGACAATAAAAGTGTTTTTAATGTGTAAAAGCAGTAAAACATAAAAAAAAATATAGATTTGGTATTGTTGTAATCGCATCAACTTGCTGAGTAAAATAAACATGTAATTTATACCACACTGTGACCACTGTATAAAATAATAAAAAACACATCCATTATTGCTGTGTTTAAGCCATCCCACCTCCCAAAAACTTTGATAAAAAGTGATCAAAGCATCATATGAACCTCAAAATGGTACCAATGAAAACAGCAACTAATCCCGCAAAAAACAAGCCTTTATACAGTTCCATATACAAAAAAATAAAAAAAACTTATGGCTGTTGGATCATGACAATATAAAAATGCATTTTCATTGTGTAAAAGTAATTATACATAAAAAAACATATAAAATTTTTATTGTGTTAATTGTACCGACCCACATAGTAAAATTATGATGTCAAGATGAGATACTTGAGGGATGTTGAATCGAAAATGGGGTGACTTCTGGAAGGTTTCACCTATTCTGTTATTTTGTGGGCTTTGTAAATGTGACATGGCACCCACCAAAATCTGTGTTCCAAAAGCCATATAGCACTCCCTCCCTTGTACGCCCCTCCGTGTGTCCAAAGTTTACACTCATACATAGCATATTGCTGTACTCAGAAAGAATTACGTAACAAATTTTTACCATTGCTTGTGAAAACATTTTCAGCTAAAGCTGCATATTATTGGAAACAAATAATTTTTCATTTTCACAGCCTAATGCTAAAAAAAAATCTGTTAAACACATGTGTTAGTCAATATATTGGATAAATTCCTTAAGGGGTGCAGTTTCTAAAATGAGTTATTTTTAGGGGTGTTTATTACGTTTTAGCATCTTAGGGTGTCCATAAACCTGAAATGGCATCTAAAAAAAATCAAAATGAAAATGAGACCCCAAAATCCAGTAGGTGCTCCTCGTATTCTGAGGCTTGTGGTTGAGTCAAATAGAGTAATGGGTCCACATATGGAAGGTCACTAAAAACAGCAGAATCGGGGGAATCAATGTTGAGTTGCTTTTTCCTTGTAACATCTACTGTGTACCAGTAGATTTGAAATTTGAAATCTGTAGAAAAAGTTAATTTTGAGATTTCACCTCCACGTTGTTTTAATTTCTGTGAAACCCCCAAAGGGTTAACAAACTTCCTGCATACTGTTTTTATTACTTTAAGGGGTGTAATTTCTTAGATGGAGTCATTGATAGGGGTTTCTAACATACAGACCCCTCAAAGCCAGGTCAGAACATGATTGATCCCTAAAATAATCTGTGTTGCAAATTTTCTTGAAAATGTGAAAAATTGTTGCAAAATGTCTAAGCCCCCTAATTTTGTAAATAAAATAAAAAGATATTTAAAAATGATGCCAATGTACAGTCGGCATATGATAGATGCTAGTTATAAACAATTTTATGTGGTATAATTATTTGTTTTACATGGAGAAATTTTTGAACTTTGAAAATTGCAAATTTTCCCAAATTTTACGCTAGGCACAACACTTTTGAATGCGCCTAAATTAGGCACATCAAATATGCTAGCAATGATATGCTATGTGCCTTTTTTATGTGCCTAAATTAGGCACTTCAAATATGCTATACAAGGTAGACCACACGACAGACAGGTTCATTCATTCACTATACACTCATTTAAGGCATCTTAAAACTGGTGTGGCGTCGCCTCTTTTTTGACATGTCGCCCAATGTGTCACAGAAAAACAGTCTCTGAATCACATGGATAGGTAAAAGTATTAAATAGTCATTGCCACATAAAGTGACATATGTCACATTTGAAAAATGGAGCTGCGTCTTTTGATCCAAAACTGTCTGCATGCTGAAGTGGTTAAATATGTAGGCAAAGGTAAATAAATTAAATTACCAAATACATTGCTTTTCTGATTTTGCATTGTTTAAGAGATAGAGGAGTTTTTATCTCCTGCTTGTTTACACAAGCTTCTCCAGGTTACTGGCCATCTCTCTCTGCTCTTATTGCTCCAGCTGCCCTCTCCAACTATGGTGACTCACACCCTGCTGAGTGTTCTCTCCGGCATAGACATTGCTCATGATCTTTCCCTCATCTAACTTCAGACCTTATCCTAGACTTCTTGTGCATAGTTTCAAAATTAAAATACTTCTCCATTTAAGATTTTTTGGTTATTTTATACAGCTATAGCTGCCTTTTCTGATGCTGTACATTTTGGGCAACATGTCTGAAAATTGGCAGCGCCACGGTAGTTTTTAGGCGCATTAAGTCAGTGTAAAGTCCAATCCTCTCAAAAATCTGGCATCAGGCATACCTTGTATAGTAAACTTAGTGCGCCTAAAAAGGCGCATTGCACCTAAGAAGGCACATAGCGTATCATTGCCAGTGTATGTAATGCGCCTATCGAGGCGCATTGCATTTTGGAGGCGCACAGCGTTTAATTGCTACTATATGTAATGCGCCTTTTTAGGTGCATTACAATGTGTCGTGCCCGGTGTATAATGCGCCTAGTTTTGGTGTACGACAGATCATTTACATCATGAATATGGCGTCAGTGTTTTTGGCACAAAAAAGACCAAAAAAACAGCGCTTGCCTATTTGGACATGCCGCCCTTTGTGTTTAAGGCCTTCTACCATCTTTGTGTTGAATACCGACGTGCTTACTTTTCATTGCAGGTGGTTTAATGTTATTTCAAAAATGAAATTTAAATTTTACTTAAGACTGCAATAAATACCAAGAAGTTGATTTGTTACTTTGATATGGTTTATACATTTAGCATATTATGTGCAATGCCTACTCATGTTTTAGTCCCGCTTTAATCTAGTTAAGTACCATGCTCAATTTTTTATTGTCCTACAAATATAAATAAACCCAGGGAAATGTAATGCAATTGATATTCCAAAGAGAATAAGAAAGGGGGCCACCCACTATAGCCTAAACATTATCCGAAGAAATGAGGGAAAACCCATAAAAAATGTACAAAGCTTTATTCAACAATGACAAAAATTACAAATATAATACACCAATGTAATGCATGACGATCACCATCACTCAGATAAAAATTTAAAAGAATACACACAAGGGTCTAGGGCCACGGGAAGCTACGGCAAATAGAAATATGTATAGAAATGTAAATAGTAATATGACCAACTACCTCCTGGATAGCAAACCAAACGAAAAAATTATGCGTTATGACACAGCAATATAACTATACAGTAATGGAGGTGTCCGTTGGATACGTAACTAAACCGTGGCAGCTAGACCCCCGTGCAACCCTGACGCGCGTTTCGCTGACGCTTCCTCAAGCAGCGAAAGCCGCGTGTATCAACACTGTCTACAGTAGGAGTAAGACTTTCTTTATTGCCCCTTTCTAAGTGCTCTAAAAACATGAAAGCTGAGATTTGATTGGTTGCTATGGGCAACAAAGAAAGTCTTAGATCAAGACAGTATCCCATAATGTTTAAGTAGGTGGAAGTTCATTTTGGATGTTAGGTTGGACAGTGCTGACTTGCAGCATTGGGGTCTCTCCAGGTTTGTGTGGGATTATTCTGACTTTAAATCATAATTCAAAAGTAAACTATTAAAGTCTATTGGCTTCCTATGACTTTTGCCCAGTATTTTGCCTAGCCTAAGACACCGCTAATATGAGGTGTTTGCATGCTTTGAATTTTGGTATTGTTCATGTCAATGCTACTGATTTACAAAATCTCTTTTGGTGGTAGTCAAGCTGAAACTTAGCAGCAGCCATGTAAGTTATTAGATGTAATGCAGATCAAAAAGTCCCATCTAAATGAACCCCTTAGGCAGCAGGTGTCAATGCTCTGAGATTAATATTTTGCAAGTTTGATTTCAACTCAGAAACAACCCCAAAATGTATTTACCTTAGACCAGGCATCCTCAAACTGCGGCCCTCCAGCTGTTGGGAAACTTCAACTCCCATTATTCCCACTGTTATACATTATAAAAAATGCATGATGGGAGTTGTAGTTTCCCAACAGCTGGAGGGCCGCAGTTTGAGGATGCCTGCCTTAGACTAAATGATGAAAACTACATTTTTTTGATATATAGTAAAAAACATAATGCATCCCTGTATAAACCCTACAAAATCCCTAATCCAATACCTAGATCCCTATCCAAACAAATTTGGGGTGACCGCCCCAATAAGGGCGACCCCAACAGGAACCTAAACTAAAGACACCCTATTAAGCCACTAATCTAGTCAAACAATAAAGGGGACCAATGGTAGATCCATTAAATAAAGACCCCCGCCCCCCATCAATGAACATAAGACTAACAAACACATACGCTAACACAATGAAAAATGTAGCAACTATGATATCAACCTCGACACCTTTCTCCAAAATGACTGGATTCATCAGGAGGATAAACAAAAACCTCATAGTGTATGGGATATAGATGACCCCACGCCCAGTATAGGCTGGGCATCCAAATGATGTTTTCCTGCCGGGATAAATGATTAATTCCATAATTTATCCCGGCAGAAAAATATCATGTTGGGGGATTTGTTTATTTTTTGGTGGACTATCCAGGTTAGTGGCTTAATAGGGTGTCTTTAGTTTAGGTTCTTGTCGGGGTCGTCCTTATTGGGGAGGTCAACCCGAATTTGTTTGGATAGGGAGCTAGGTATTGGATTAGGGATTTTGTAGGGTTTATACAGGGATGCATTATGTTTTTTACTATATATCAATAAATGGTAGTTTTTATCATTTAGTCTAAGGTAAATACATTTTGGGGTTGTTTTTGTGTTATTTCTTGAGAGGAGTGTTTACCTAGCACTGCGTAGATTGTTGGGGTTGCTGTCCTTACCTCTTTATTTGCTGGGACAAAGGTGGTATTCTAAGTTCAATTTCAATTATTAATAGTCCCTTTCATTTAGTCTCAAACCAAATGTTGATTGTATATACATTACTCTTAGGTTTTGTAGACAGATGAAATATACATTTCTGCAAATGTATCTTAGATTTACAGTCAATTGGAATTTTCTGTCTCTTTTCTTAGCAGACTCCTGCTGTATTGGACAGTCTCTTAGGGCAATCATATGGTCTTTCCAGATAGAAAATGTCGAGGAAACTACAACAAACTGAAATAATGATGAATTGCAAAAATATGATGGATTAGGCAGAATTTACAATGCATACTGGAATCTAAACTATAATCTTCAATTAAAGTCCAATTTTCTTCGCCCATCAACTAAACTGTTGTTCTAAGAAGATTAAAGAATCACTTAGGTAGTATTTTAGTCACTTTTTTGCATCAGTGTTAAGTGTAAAGAAATGACACGTGTGAAAATGGCCTCATATGGATGACCGCATTACAGCTCAGTTTTGCGCAGAGCCATCATACAGAAGCCTTTGAAATGCGTAAATCCTATAATGGATCTGTGTATGTTCCATCATTTGTTTATGGACTGCAATATATGGCACTGAACCTGTATGACACAAGTGCACTGAGCTTGTGTGGCTCTGTACTCAATCAGATTGAGATCTAGGGAATTTAAGTCCACACCTTTGCAGTCCACACCTTAAAACACCCCACATTTCTGAACAATTTTTGTGGTGTGTCAGGTCACATTATCTTGTGAAATAGGCTATTGCCATTAAGGGGTGTACTTCGTGTGCAACAATGTTTAGGTACGTGGTAGGTAGCAGACTAACATATGTATGGATGCCAGGACCTAAGGTTTCCCAGCAGGACATTTCCGAGAGCATCACAATACTATTGCTGGTTTGCCTTGTACGTATTTTGCATCCTGGTGCTCTCTCTTCCCCAAGTAAGCAACACACATGCCATATGCCCAGCCATCCAAATGTAAAATAAAATGTGGTTCATTAGACCAAGCTATATCTTTAAGTTTTGCTCCATTTTCCATTTTGATGTCCACATGCCCATTCTAGACCCTTTTAGTAGTGGACAAGTGTCCATTTGAACACTCTAATCAGTCTATGGCTACACAGCCCCACACACATTCTAAGGGTTGTCCTCCTCTTTTTTATTCTCCTTTTTAGTAAAGTAGGGCCCAGTTAATATTAAAAAAGTTATACTCATCTCTCCCCTCAAATTCATTCCAGTGCTTTGCCACCCTCACTGACCGCCAGTCTTCTATTCTCTTTCTTTTCTCTTCTTTTCTTTTTTCTTCCACATAGGAATGTCACCACTGCAGCCACTGATTGCCTGCAGTGCTTAAAGTGCATTTACTTACACCACCATTCCTAGCTTTTAACTTCTGAACAGTGACGTAATTGAGTGGCACATGACCGACGCAGCCAATCAGTGGCTGCATCTGTAACGTTTCCATCCAATAGAAGAAAGCAGAAGTCTGGCGGACAGTGAGGACTGTGTGGCACTGGAACAAAGATAAGGGCAAAGGGGAGCAGAATTTTTTTATGTTAAGTGGGCGTTACTGTGCCAAAAAGAAAATAAAAAAGAGGTAACCAATCCCTTTAAGCAGCAATGCACTATGTGGCACATTTATCAATAGTGTCTAACTGTAAGACAGTTTTAAGTTATACTAGACAGTCTTACAATGTGACACATTTATCATAGTGTTGGTAAATCAGGTTAGCACTGTATGTGCAATTTTGCACCATCTATTAAGTTGCTTACTTTATGACGCCAACAACTGCGACAATTTACTGGTGCTGATTTTGTCACATTTTAGCACCACCTTTTGCCGTGAAACCACGCCCCTTTGTCGGACGAGGCGCAGAAGTGTCTGAAATTGTCTAAAACGCACAGTAAATGTGTGAGACGTTATTTTTGGTGCAAATTGTGCCAGAACTCTGGCGCAACTGTCTTGATAAATGTGCCCCTTTGTGTTTTGATAGTATGTCACTATGGCCATTGCAGCCACAGCAGCTGCTATAAAGCTAAGAGATTAAAGGTGTCCACTCAGGTGCAAGGACCTTGTAGCTTTTTGTAAGGAATAACAATTTGGTGGCTTTATGCTGTAAATTATTGTTAGTTTTATTGTTGTTTCAGTTTTGTGCCATAAGCTAGTATGGTCGATCTAATTTTGCTATTGGGCCCTATGAATTTTAACTATACCACTGGTGTTCGCAATAAGAATGACACTGAGCAAGAATAGTGTTAATGAAAGGACATAATAGGAAGTCACTGCTATGAAAAATAAAACGTTGGGCCTAATTTATGAAAATTGTCTAGCAGGGAGACTGTCTTTGTTCCTCATAGCAACCAACCAGATCTTTTTTACAGTGCTCTGGAAATATTAAAGCTGAGCTCTGATTTATTGCTATAGGCAACAACAAAAAAAGTCTTACTGCTAGACAGTTTTCATAAATGAGAAATATTTTGTCCCATCTCATGTTTGTCCTAGATCACCTGGGTGTTCCACACTGCTTCTCGGAAACAGTCCTAAGGACAGATGATACAAAAGTGAACCTTGTTAGCACAAAGGAAAATTGCTATGTTTGGAGGTAAAAGAACTGCACAACAACACGGAAACAGTACTGGAGAGTCAATAAAGTTTGTTTGATAAGAGTTTTGGGGTTGAACTAACCCCTTTGTCTTGTATGTACAACAAGATCTAAGTGTACTTACCGATGAAGAGGGTAGTCAAACCCTGAGATATAATGTAACAAACAGAGAAACAAAGAATATATTCTTAGGGAGTATTTTATAATAATCACAGAAGTTTCAATAAACCCTAATAAAGCTTAAATTTTAATATTATGAGCAAAAACCATTTAACACAAATACATACTGATTATCACAGAAGTCATAGTAAGAATATATGGCATATAACCTAACACTCACCAGTAGTCCATGGTCTAGATGTTTCACAACAAACGGCCTGTTCTTGGTTATCTTGATGGGTTGTAAAAAGATATATACAATATTCTAATTAGCTCTACCATTACACATACGTTTTCACCCTCAACAGGTAACCATAGACTAGCCCTAAAAAGGCCTCAAATTCACCCGATCTCTAATCTTCTGACTATAACATTAGAGTCATCAGTGGGATACAACGATACCAACTGGACCAAAGAAAACAAACAAAAAGTGCTCAGACAATGTGCTCAAAGCAGAGTCAACAACCTAATTACCTAGTGTGTTGCATATGGCAATACATGAGTGCAAGACATTTGCAACTCACTATGTAATTACTTTGAGTTTTCTATGCTTTGAGCACATTTTTGTTTGATTTCTTTGGTCCAGTTGGTATCATTGCATCCACTGATAACTCTGATGCTATAGTCAGAAGAAATGCTTCTGGGTAGGATTGCTTAGAGCTACATTGAATGCATTTGGGGCCCTTATAAGGCTAGTCTATGGGATCGCCCTTTTCAAGGCGTTTACCCTGTTGAGGGTGAGAACATTGGTGTGACGATAGGGCTAATTACAATACTGTAGCATATATCTTTTTACAAAATACTGTGACATTTTTCCTATCTGGCAATCAAGATAACCAAGAACAGGTCGTTTGTTGTGAAACATCTAGACCATTGACTACTGGTGAGTGTTAGGCTATATATTTTATTACTATGACTTTGTCAGGGCTAAGCTGTGCTCAGACTGCAGACAGGCTGCAACAGCTGATGTGCACTCCCTCCCTGATACACTTGCTGCTGACAGCTCTGTGAGTGACAGACGCCCAGCGAATCCTGACAGGGGGCAAGTGCACCAGCCAATGGGAGGACCCGGAGGCCGCTCCAAACAGCTGCAGGGGCGGTATCCAGGAATCCCATTTAAACTCCCTGAAGGCTGAGTGCTGCGCCTGTGATATTCCTGGCTACCTAGTGTTTCTTGTTCTTTGTGTTGTTGTTTTGCTACCCAGTATAGCTGACCTCGGCTTGTTCTCCTGACTCCGGCTTGTCTCCTGATTTTGTGCTTTGCTTCCGTTTGGCTTTTGACCTAGGCTTGTTTACGTTTATTCCTCTGGTTCTGATTAGTGGCTTTGGCGTTCCTATTTGATATTGACCTGGACTGTTTGACTATTCTTCCTTCTGACGGCCCCAGCACTTTAGCAGCGCAGGGACTGTCGCCCAGTTGCCGTCTGCCACCTAGGGCAGCATGTCAAGTAGGCAGGGACAGTGGGCTGGGTTCCAGTTAGGGCTCACTGCACCTCCCTTGACGTGACAGACTTATTCTGTGATAATCAGTATGTGTTAAATCAATTTGTGTTAAATGTTTTTTGTTCATAATATTAAGTTGAGCTTTACTGGGGTTTATTGAAATTTAAGTGATTATTATTAAATACTCACTAGAAATATTTCTTTATTTCTTTAATTAACCTTACATCAAATAAACTTTCTGGATAATAAATTACCTGTTTTAAGTGAAGCACCAGCAGAATTCTCCCTCTTCTCTCTGTTACTTGAAAATATTTGTACACAACTGAGACTTGGTTAACTACCAGACCACATTTTATTAATAATTAAAGAAATTTCAGGACTCACTTGCAAAAAAAAGAAAAAAAGGGACAGACAAGCTCTATAAAGAATACAAGATAAAGTTCACCAAGTCTTAGTGTAGACATTGCACTGCAATAGCTTTATTATTAACAGTTTTCTATTGAGCTTGTATGTTTTGTAGAGTTAAGATCAGGTAAACAGGCTAAGTGAGTATATTTTGTCATCTACTGGTAGAACGTCTACACCACCTCAAGGCTGGACATAGTGTTGAGGTGTGGTGAATTACCAAACAAATACTGTGTGAATAAGATAGATAGACACTTCAGTCTATACATTACTAAAATATTTGTTCTAGAAAACGGCTAATATCATTGTATAATATTGGTGCTATATGCGCTTATGAAAGTCCATTTGTTTATTATTCATAATGATAATTAGTCAATGTAAACTATCATGTTACATTGCTTACAGTTATAATGTTGTAAAAACAATTATCTGTGTCACAATTGACAAACGTGAACGCCGTTTATAATGACATTTATTCACAGGCATTGTTGCATAGTCCACATAATGGCAAAGGTGTTAAGTTTTATGGACAGGGCACAGATACAGGGCACAGATTGCTGTACCAGAGTCTGGAAACTGTGTACATATATAATCCTACCTCTAAAATATAATTAGTACAGGGACTAAATAATTCCATCATATAGTTACTGAATAACACAACCATAGTGTGATTGGGTAACATACTAAGACTGATAACAAATAGTGATACAATAACTGAATAATACCATCATACTCTTCTGAAGACATGTGTCACAGGTATTTCTGATTCTACTCATGTGGACTGGCCACTCTCTGCAGTCGCTGGCTTTCTGGTCCATATTAGAGAGCCAACATGCCCCCCCGATCTTTAAAGGGATTCCTAAGTCCCAATTTGTGCGTATTCGCCGCATATGTTCCAGTCATGAGGACTATTTAACAACTATGTATAAAATGATAGACAAATTTGTTGATCGTGGATACGATAGGAGTGAGCTCCAGAAGGTTGGTAGAGAGGTTTTGTCTATCCCACACAGTGATTTACTAAAGGCGAAGGAGAAAAAGAAAGACGATCGTCTTACCTATATGTCCATCTACGATGGCCATGCCGATATTATTAAACGAGCGGTATGTAGACATTCGGAAGATACTACAATCTGACCCTAAATTCGGGAGGTTGTTTAAAGATCCACCTAAATGGATTTACCGCAGGGGAAAACATCGGGCCAGCAATTAGTATCAGCTGATGTTGTGAAGAAGTGCTATGCAGGCCCTGTTCAGACTAATATCAGACCTATGTGTTCAGGCACATTTGCCTGTCTAAAATGTCAGATAATTAAAGGTGACCATTTCGACCATCCTGCTAAGGGCACACAGATTAAAATAAAAGGGTTCCATACATGTGACAGTAACAATGTCGTGTATATGCTTAAATCCCGATGCGGTAAAACATATATAGGTCAGACCAGCAGATCAGTTAAGATTCGCCTAAATGAGCATAGATATATGATACGACAGTTTAGAGGCAAAAACATGATGAATTGATAAAAAGATACCTGATGACAGGAAATATTTTGGTGAAACATCTTTGGCACGTCATTTTGTTAATGAAGGTCTTGGGCTTGCTGAACTTCAGTGGTGTATACTTGAAAAAGTCAGCTGTAAAGATGTTACATTGTTACCCAAAAGGCTACTACAAAGAGAAGCTTTTTGGATTCATTTTTTAGATTCTATGGTCCTCTAAAGGGATTAATGAAACTTTTAGTTTAAAGGCATTCCTGTGAGCTGTGTAAAAAGTAATACTGTATGATATGCGCTATTGATTAATTGTATGTTTTAATGTTTTCTATTTAAGAAACATGATTGTTCTTCCACACATGCTTGAGAAAGAGGAGTGTCTTCCTCGAAACGTTGCAGCGGGTGTGGAAACAGCGTCTCTTCGGAAATTTGTGCTCCCAGTGAAGTCTGAATGGACTATGAATTCATTCTGAACGGCAGGTTGCCGCAACTAAAACCTGAGTACCTTTTATAATGTTCATATTCTTTTAAGAGACATTTGAGATAAGATGAATAATGCTAAAATTGAATAAAACTATTAAGAAATGTTAATGGAATGCCGGCCGGCTTGTTTATATAAACAGAGAGCCAACTGATCTAGAGAAGATGCAACAAAAATGTAGCCATCACAGAACACAGGGTTGGCCCTACAACCAAATCTCCCTACTTCCTGTTCTTAAAATTATTTTTGCCCCAGAAACCAGTTTCTCCCATGTAGTGCCCTTATGCACAGGCTATAATGATAATACAGAATCAGAAATGACTCCATTTTCAAATCAAGCAGTATGACATTTCTCAGAACAAGATTAAAATAGACAAATCCCCAGGCCCTGACGGTATAAACCCCTGCGTCCTAAGGGAGTTAAGTGATGTCATGGATAGGCCCTTATTCTTAATACTTATGGACTTTATAATAATGGGGTATGTCCCAAAGGATTGGTGCATAGCAAATGTGGTGCCAATATTCAAAAAGGGGGCAAAAAGTGTTCCTGGAAACTATAGGCCGGTGAGTTTAATCTCTGTTGTAGGTAAAATGTTTGAAGGTTTTCTCAGAGATGCTATCCTGGAGTATCTCACTGAAAATAAATGTATAACGCCGTTCCAGCATGGGTTTATGAAGGATCGGTCCTGTCAAACTAATCTCATCAGCTTCTATGAGGAAGTTAGTTCTAGACTGGATCGGGGTGAGGCATTGGATGTTATATATTTAGATTTCTCTAAAGCATTTGATACTGTGCCACATAAAAGGTTGGTAAGTAAAATGAGAATGCTTGGACTGGGGGAAAATGTTTGCAAGTGGGTAAGCAACTGGCTCAGTGATAGAAAACAAAGGGTGGTAATGAACGGTGCATACTCAGACTGGATCCCTGTTACTAGTGGGGTACCACAGGAGTCAGTATTGGGCCCTATACTCTTTAATATTTTCATTAATGATCTTACACATGGATTGCACAGTAGAATATCGATCTTTGCAGATGATACTAAGCTCTGTAAAGTAATCAACACAATAGAGGATAATGTGTTATTACAAAGGGATCTGGATAAGTTGCAGGCCTGGGCAGAGAAGAGGCAGATGAGTTTTAACACAGATAAATGCAAGGTTAGGCTAGGATTCTGAAGAAGGGTCGATGATCCAGGGATTTTTTCTGATTGCCAGATTGGAGTCGGGAGGGAATTTTTCCCCTAAAATGAGGACAATTGGCTTCCACAGTGGGGAAGAAAAGTATTTAGTCAACCACCAATTGTGCAAGCTTTCCCGCTTAAAAAGATGAGAGACGCCTGTAATTGACATCATAGGTAGACCTCAACTATGAGAGACAAAATGAGAAAACAAATCCGAAAATCACATTATCTGATTTGGAAAGAATTTATTTGCAAATTATGGTGGAAAATAAGTATTTGGTCACCTACAAACAAGCAGGATTTCTGGCTCTTACAGACCTGTAACTTCTTCTTTAAGAGGCTCCTCTGTCCTCCACTCTGATAATTCTCTTCTCGATCCTTTGCAATCAGGTTTCCGCACTTTACACTCCACAGAAACTGCTCTAGTTAAAGTCTCTAATGACATCCACACTGCTAAATCTCAGGGTAAATACTCGTTGTTGGTTCTGCTGGATCTCTCTGCAGCATTTGACACTGTTGATCACCACCTCCTCCTCAGCATGCTCCGTGCCATTGGCATCCAGGACTCCGCTCTCTCCTGGTTCTCTTCCTACCTCTCTGACCGCTTCTTCAATGTCTCATTTGCAGGTTCTACTTCTTCTCCTCTCCCTCTTGCCATTGGGGTCCCTCAGGGGTCGGTTCTTGGTCCTCTCCTCTTCTCAATCTATACAGCCCCCATTGGCCAAACCATCAGTAGATTTGGCTTCCAGTACCATCTCTACGCTGATGACACCCAATTATACACCTCTTCCCGAGACCTCACTCCTGCCCTGCTACAAAACACCAGTGACTGCCTGTCCGCTGTCTTTGACATCATGTCCTCTCTCTATCTCCAACTAAACCTCACTAAAACTGAACTTCTTGTTTTTCCCCCATCTACTAACCAACCCCCATCTGCTATTTCTCTCTCAGTGTGTGGAACCATCATAACACCTAGGCAGCAGGCCCGCTGTCTTGGGGTTATTCTAGACTCTGATCTGTCCTTCACCCCCTATATCCAATCCCTTGCCCGCTCCTGTCACCTGCACCTCAAGAACATCTCCAGAATCCGTCCTTTTCTCACTGTGGAAACAACTCAATCCCTCATTTTTGCTCTTATTCTTTCTCGTCTTGAGTACTGTAACTCCCTGCTTATCGGACTCCCACTCTGCAAACTCTCCCCTCTCCAATCTGTCCTGAATGCAGCAGCCAGGCTCGTCTTTCTTTCCAGCCGCTATACTGATGCCTCTTCCCTATGTCACTCACTGCACTGGTTGCCCATCCAGTACAGAATAGAACATAAACTAATCACTTTCACCCATAAAGCTCTCCACAGCGCTGCACCCCCTACATCTCCTCCCTCATCTCTGTCTACCACCCTGCTCAGCTACAGACATCAACCTACAGACCACCATCAGCCGAACTTCCCATGCCCATCTTCAAGATTTTGAATGTGCTGCAAACATTCTCTGGAACATCCTGCCTCGTACCATCAGGCACAATCCTAGCCTTCGCAGTTTTAAGAGTGTCCTGAAAATACATCTTCTTAGGCAGGCCTACCAAGATCTTTAATTGCTAACCCCCACCTTCTTTTTTTTTTTTTTTCATCAAAGTTTATTAGATTTTCCAAATGCAAAGAAATGACATGAGACAAAAAAATACTCCGGATGAGGGGAGTAGGGAACAAGGGCTAACAGTGCATTACACTAGCAGTCCAGCATGTCTTTACAACAAGGCGAATTAACAAGTAACTCACAGTCATTTTAAGACAAAACTGCATAAACCTGCAAAAAGCTCTTAGCGCCTGACTTGCGTGCACGCCCCCTAGTAAATGCTAATAAAATATGGATGTGGCAGGCACCACGGAGTCTCGTTTTGGTTAATAGTTGGGGGAAAACCAGGCTGGTCCACAGTGGTATTGTTTGTTGATTCTTGATTATTCTTCAAGTGGTGAGTGAATTTTCCAACGGCTGCATTGCCATTCTAAGCAATTAAAGATTGTGAGAGGACGTGGGAAGGGCGGGACTCGCCAATTTAAGTCTAGAATGCCAGTCTACCCCCACCTTCTACACACACAATCTGACCCCACATGGCACTCACGGCCTTACTGTATAGATGACTTCTGTGGCAGTCACCAATTTTTATGAAACCACCCCTATTGACAAGTGGACCATTGTAAATTAGCACTTCTCCCCCATTGTCTCCCCCAGGCACCCTCATAGATTGTAAGCTCTTGCGAGCAGGGCCCTCACACCTTGTGTCTCATCTGTAAGTAGCTTTCGATGTGTAATGTCTGTATCGGTATAAAAGACACCTGTCCACAACCTCAAACAGTCACACTCCAAACCCCACTATGGTGAAGACCAAAGAGCTGTCGAAGGACACCAGAAACAGCTAAGAAGACTGCATCTGCAATAGGCAAGCAGCTTGGTGTGAAGAAATCAAATGGGGGAGTAATAATTAGAAAATGGAAGACATACAAGACCACTGATAATCTCCCTCGAACTGGGGGTCCACACAAGATCTCACCCCGTGGGGTCAAAATGATCACAAGAACGGTGAGCAAAAATCACAGAACCACACAGGGGGACCTAGTGAATGACCTGCAGAGAGCTGGGACCAACGTAACAAAGGCTACCATCAGTAACACACTACGCCGCCAGGGAATCAGATCTTGCAGTGCCAGACGTGTCCCCCTGCTTAAGCCACTACATGTCCGGGCCCGTCTGAAGTTTGCTAGAGAGCAAGATCCAGAAGAGTATTTGGAGAATGTCATATGGTCAGATGAAACCAAAGTAGAACTGATTGGTAGAACACAACTCCTCGTGATTGGAGGAGAGAGAATGCTGAGTTGCAAGAACACCATACCTACTGTGAAGCATGGGGGTGGCAACATCATGCTTTGGGGGCTGTTTCTATGCAAAGGGACCAGGACGACTGATCCGTGTACATGAAAGAATGAATGGGGCCATGTATCGTGAGATTTTGAGTGCAAAGGCATTGAAGATGAAATGTGGCTGGGCTTTCAGCATGACAATGATGCCAAGCACACTGCCAGGGCAACGAAGGAGAAGCATTTCAAGGTCTTGGAGTGGCCTAGCCAGTTTCCAGATCTCAACCCCATAAAAAACCTTTGGAGGGAGTTGAAAGTCCGTGTTGCCCAGCGACAGCCCCAAAATTTCACTGCTCTAGAGGAGATCTGCATGGAGGAATGGTCCAACATACCAGCAACAGTGTGTGCCAACCTTGTGAAGACTTACAGAAAACGTTTGACCTCTGTCATTGCCAACAAAGGATATATAACAAAGTATTGAGATGAGCTTTTGTTTTTGACCAAATACTTTTTTTCCACCATAATTTGCCAATAACTTCTTTCCAAATCAGACAATGTGATTTTTGGGATTTGTTTTCTCATGTTGTCTCTCATAGTTGAGGTCTACCTATAATGTCAATTACAGGCCTCTCTCATCTTTTTAAGTGGGAGAACTTGCACAATTGGTGGCTGACTAAATACTTTTTCCCCACTGTACCTCATGGGGTTTTTGCCTTCCTCTGGATCAACACTTTAGCAAAATAGGCTGAACTGGATGGACGTCTGTCTTTTTTTGGCCTTACAAACTATGTAACTATATGTAATACCCATCCCCAAAAAATCCAAATTCAATTCAACTGCTGTATCCCTGAACAGATTTTGCTGATTTATTGAAACAAATTCTTCTCACCAAATTGACCTGCCATTGAAATCCTACAAAATATTTAAACAAACAACCAAATTATCCCCAATTTGCCGGCAAATGAAAAACATAAAAAGTTGGAATTCCAATACCAGAAATCACACTAGCAAGCCTTCGTAAAAAATCCTGCTCATAGGCAATACCCTGAAAGCAAAGGCCAGCAATGTAGCTCTTCAAATCTTCATTAAAAGAAAGTGAAATGTCCAAGAAACCGAATCAGTGACTATGCCCAAATCCTCAATATAAGTAGTAAGCAGAACAGTTTTCTCAGATGCTAGAAGAACACCAAAGTCAGCACAAATTTCATAAAATACAGAAAGCAATAGATCAGGAACTGTAAACTTCACAAGGCTTATAAATAAAGAAAAAAAAATCAGGCAGTGAACTATGTCAGAGTGACTCAGGAGTACCAAAAGTGTATCATTCCCAAGGAGCTTCTTATGGGCAACTACCTGCCCAATAAAAAGATAACATCTGACAAATCTTGGTTGCCGGGACAGCAACTGATAACTTGGGGGAAAGATGTAGGGAGACAGGAGAAATTTGGTGTCAGGTGAAGCATTATTGCTATTTTCTGCATATCTGTTCATGTTCCTGTTATATAAATCACCTGTGCATCAGCATCGGATTGTGTCTTCACCCTTATTTGCCGGTTTTACAAGCCTATTAGTAACAATTTTTCAAAGTAAAATATACTGTTAAACTGAAAATCTAGCAAACTGAAAGCATCTGGACTAATTGGTTACAGACGAAAGGCAAACTTAATTCAGCCTTTGATAATAATGCAGCATCAGCAAAAGTCCTGACTAAATAGTTTGATAAAATGTAGATTCAAACAGTCATGATTTTTTGCACAAAAGTAGGTTACATGGCATCTGAAAAACACAATGACCTGCTATTTTGGAGGCAAAAAAGCCTCCTATTATAGCAACGGGAAACCATTGTTTTTTTCTTATGGTTGGCTGAAAATACAAGTGTATGGCGTACCCGAATTTGGCCAATCATTTACCATTTTGAATATAATAAATCATATGAATGATTGATCATCTGCATTCTGGATGATCAAAATCTCATGTATATGGTAAAGTTTCATCACAAAAACACCACCACCTGCCTAAAACATAGATACCCATAACTACAGCTGCAGAGCCAATTTGGGAAATTACCCACCCATTGATTATATGAAGGGTGCAGATGCGGTCTGTGCCCTTCACCAGTGAAAATTTGTAATGGTCCCTGCCCTACCGCCCATGAGAATTTGTAACTGTGAGTCTGTGCCCCTTCAAGGATTTGATGACCTGTGCTCTCCAGCTCCACCATGAAGATGTATAAACAGTATAGAGGAGCAGTGGTCTTTCCTGACAGGTCTGTATTATTAGATAATTGTATTCCCCATGAAATGACAATTATAAAGATTTTTTTCTTAGATTTCTGTGTTGTAGTTCTTCTGGTATTTCCCTATCAAAATGAAGTTATTAGCTGGAGGCTTGGGTACAGAAATGGCAAATTAAGTTTAATGTAAATAAATTTAAGATCAGTGACTTAGGCCAAAAAAATAGACAGTGCAATTATGTAATAAATAACGTTACTTGGTGAAACTATGGCTGACAAAAACTTTGGTAAAGTGATCGACAGTAGTCTTAAATTCAGTGACTAATGCCAGGCAGCTGCTGCCAAGTCAAAGAAAATCATGGGTTTCATTAAAAGAGACATAAATGCTCAAGATAGGAACATAGTTTTACCTCTATACAAATCACTGGTGAGGCCACATATAAAATATCCTATTCAGTTTTGGGCACCAGTGTATAAGAAGGATACAGATGATCTAAAGCGGGTGCAGAGGAGGGTGACCTAGTTAGTTAACCCCTTCCCAACATTGGATGTACCTGTACATTTTAGCGGTAAGTAACTTCCCACAAATGGATGTACAGGTACATCGTGTGGGCTCTCGATCAAAGCATGAGGCCAACAATATATTACAGCTGGCTTCATGCTGTGTCACCCGCAACCGGAGCTCGCTCTGGCCGCGGGTGATTAACCCTTTAGCTGCTGCGACAATCGCGTTCACAACAGCTTCAGGAAAGACAGAGGGAAGGAGCTCCCTCTGTCTCTACCTGAGCTCCTGCAGTGCGATCGTAGGCTCCATTGGCTTCTCTGATAGCCTGGAAGCTTGACAAAGGCATGGCCAGGCATAGTGATTCACAGTTGCCAAGGAGAGCAGTACTGCTATGTTGTGTTCTTCATTGTAACAGTGATCTGAAGATCACTGATACAAGTCCCCTATGGGGAGAAGTAAAAAAAAACAAAAAAAACACAAACACAAAAAATAAAATAAAAATACGTACACCGCCCTTACAGACGCCAATTGCCCCCAAGAAGATAAAAAATAAAGTATGCATATTTGGTATTGCCACATGCGTAATGACCTGCTCTATAAATATATCATGTTATTTAACCTGCACTGTGAACAAACCCCAAAAGCCAGTCACGGTATTGCAGTTTTCATTCATCCCGCAGCATACCCCTAGATGAGTTCCCCGAGGGGTGTTGAATCCAAGATTGGGTGACTTCTGGAAGGTTTTACCTGTTCTGGTACTTTGGGGGCTTTGAAAATGTGCCATGGCACCGACCAAAATCTCTGTTCCAAAAGCCAAATAGCGCACCCTCCCTTGTACGCCCTGCCATGCGACTAAACAGCACTTTGCACCCACATGTAGGGTATTGCTGAACCTGGAAGAAATTGTGTAACAAATTTGGGGTGTTTTCCTCCAGGATTACTTGTAAAAATGGAACATTTTCAGCTAAAATTGCAGATTGTTGGAAAAAAAAGTTTTATTTTCACAGCCTAACACTAAAAAAAATGTGTGAAAAACCTGTGAGGTCGATATACTCACTATACTCCTAGATATATTCCTCAAGGGGTGTGGTTTCCAATATAAGGTCTCTTTAGGGGTGTTTATTAAGTTTTAGCACTTTAGGGTGTCCACAAAGTTGTAATGTTGCCTAAGGAAAATTGTAATGAAAATGAAACCCCAAGTAGGTGCTCCTTCTACTCTGGGGCTTGTAGGTGAGTCAAATAGTGCTCTAGAGCCACATACAGGATATCACTAAAAATGGCAGAATTGGGTGAAGTGATGTTGAGTTCCATTTCCCTTGTCACATTGTTCCAATGAATAATGGATAAATATGGAAAAACCTGAGTGAGAGTAATTTTTTGTAGTCTGAAGTGTACTTTTTATTGGTACCATTTTGGGATAGATGCGACTTTTGTGATCACTTTCATTCCAATTTTTAGGTGACCTGAAATGACCAATTTTGGTGTTTGGAATTTTTTTCTTCTATGGTGTTCAGTGTACGGTAAAAATTATGTTATGTTTTAATAGATAAGACTCTTTCAGATGCAGCGATACCAAATATGTGTAACTTTATTATTATTTATTTGTTATTTGTAAAATGGCAAAAGGGGGGTGATTTGAACTTTTAATATTTTATTTTACACTTTTAAACATTTTTTTTCTTTACTTTAGCATTGAGTTCCCCTAGGTTGCTTGACCAATAAGGGGCACGATCATTTATACAACAATGCAATAGGGTGTACAAATATGGTGGTTTTACTACTTCTTGCCTAGGGCAGGAGGTAATAAAACAAAAACCATGGTAGCAATTGAAGCCTTCACCAGGCTTCCAGTTGCCATGTAAACCAATCAGGGCCCTGCGATCTCACCGCGGGTGTCCCGATCGGAGTGAAAAATGGTGCGCGGCACCGTTTTTCATTCATTTAGGTGCCACTCTGCACCAGTTTCATTCCGTGCTGTTACCGGTGGGTGTCAGCCGCAATTAGCAATCCTACTACAAAGCCCCTAACCGAAACTGAGACATAAGTTTACATCCAGTCTCGTTAAGGAGTTAATAGCGGATGACCAAGGTGGAAGCCACTATTGAAAGCAAATCATAAAAAGGAAAGACTGGAATTTGCCAAAATGCATGCTGACAAGACATAAAGGGTGACATGTATAAACATTGGCACTGACAGGCAACTTCTAAATCCCTTTAAAGCAGTGTAGAATGCGGCAAAATGTATGAACCTGTTCTCCTGCGGTTCAAACATACACATTCATTCTTGTGCCAATACAAAAAGTTTAGCTCAGGCAGACCACCTTTAACCTGGCCTGGCTGTTCTAACTGTTATGCGGCTAGGTTTGGCGTCAACAAATCATAAATGTGTCTAATTCTATGAATGTGGTGCAGCATGCCCCCAGAACACCCCAAATCTTTGGCGCATTAAAAAGAGTTGCGCAGGCGCTTATCATGCCAATGTTTGGAGTACAACTGTTCATACATCTATAGAACAGGTCTACTACAACTTTTTGTTTGCATTTGTTCATTAAATGCTCTAAAATATATGTCTATTTTCAGTGTTCGGGAAAATACTTTGGGAAAGTATTTTAAAGGGAATGTGTCATCAAAAATGACTTATTGTTTAACTCACGTTTTTATGTTAAACACATTTTTTAAGAATTTTTGGTTATATTTATTTTTAATTTTCCATATCACTTTAAATATTTTTTAATAATTCTTAAGTCCTGCAGTTTTCACTTTGGCCACTAAGCCTAACAACAGTCTGACACTTCCTGCCCTATAGATAAAGATTTTCAGCAGTGTGTTCATTATTAACACAAGCAGGGTCAAACTGAAAGGAGACACCAGTGTGAACAGATAACACAGAATCCACCAGTCACAAGAGGAGATGTCACAGCTCTCACCCCCCTCCTCCCTGCAGAGTGAATTCTTCCTAGGTCACACAGCATGACTAGAAAACTGTCCTATTGAAGTCTATGGGACAGAAACAGTATTAAGACTCCTATGTGCATGAAGCTGCTGTAAAGTATCTCTGTGACTGCTGAAAGCTGTGCAAACAAGGCCTAGTGGCCAAAGTGAAAACTACAGGACAAGAATTATTAAAAAATATTGAAAGTGATATGAAAAATTATAAAGAAATATAACCAAAAATTCTTAAAAATGTGTTTAACATAAAAACAATAATTAATTTTTGATGACACATTCCCTTTAAATACAAAATACAAAATACTTATGACTGAAGTATTTTAAATACAAATACTAAATACTTTAATCCCGAAGTATTTTAAATACAAATACTAAATACTACTTCAAAACTATTTTCCAAATACTAAAATACTTTAAAAATTTAAACAAAAAATTTAATAAAAACAAAAAATGGATCTGAGGTCCTTTAGCCCACTAGGATTAGCATCTACCCTGCAGATATGTCAGTGGTCAGGATTCATTGTGTCCGACTCCTATGAAGATGTCTGTCACATGGAGGAGAGGATGCTACAGTAAAGAGAAACATACAGGTACCTTCCTTTAGTTACTATGCCTAATAATGTCAGGCATTTGGGGATATTAATTTAGTTTCAGTAACTCCACGTGCTTCACATTAATAGCAATTAACCCCATCATGTCCCTCATATTAATTCCTGTGTGCCCTATATAAGGGTTACAAATATGTGAGACACATGGGGGTACTAATAAAGGGCCTTAATTATGAAGATATCTAATTATTACCTACATGTCTCTCACATATCAGTAACTCTTATTTGAGGCACACAGGGGGTTAATGTGAGGGACATGATGGGGTTAACTGCTATTACTATGAGGCACATGGAGTTAATAAGCTGTAATGCACATGACCAGACTTTTTATCTGCAATGGTGGATTTCCCCCCGTCAGCTTATACTCGAGACAATACGTTTTCCCAGTTTTTTGTGGTAAAATTAAGGGTCTCGGCTTATATCCGGGTCGGCTTAAACTCGAGTATATATGGTAATTTTACGGAATGGATTACGCGATCGGGATAATTAAAAACTAAAAATAAATCACGCTTCACTACAAGGGTTATTTAAATTACAACATTTGTTTTGAATTTAGAAAGTAATTAAAATACTTAAAATACTTCCTAAAAGTATTTTAATTACAAATACAAAATACTGAATAAAAAAAGTATTTTGATTACAAAATACAAATACCTGACAAGTATTTTAAATACTATTTTAATTACTTGTATTTAAAATACTCCCGAACACTGTCTATTTTGTTTCACATTAATTTCCAACATTACTTTAGTACAATATGTACTTTCAGCAGCATATACTAAGGTGGCAATGCTGGATCTCCAAAACAAGAGCTAATAGGGGAAAATGGGTGTCCTTTTCAGAATCAGTGCCCCAAACACACTCAAAAACAGTTCCAACTTTTAAGGCAGCAAGATGAGTGCTCCCTTGTGTAATTCCTTTAATTTTTCTAACCAGGGCAGGATTGAGACTTAAAGCAGAGCTTCTAAACAAACCTCATCAGCCCACACATCTCCTGCTCTCCAGAACACATACAAGTGATCAACTTTTCTTTTCCTTATTGTTGGTGCAGTAATTTACATCAGGAGCCAGCTGCTATATTAAATCAATGGGACTTTGATAAATCACATTCACACAATATGGTTAAAAACCACACGTTTTATTATAAAACCACAGATGTTTTGTTTAAGATTTGTTTTCCTAATTAACTTGAAAATTGAATGGAGGAAAGAAAAAATGTGATAACAGATTTTAACATGTGCAAACGCTCTGTATTGGTTCTAATTTATCAGTCAAATTCCTTCTGTTGGAAAAATATAGCTTGCGGAGAAAAAAAATAAAAAACTTATGGCTCTCTGAATACGCTAACACAAAAACAATGTTTAACCTTTTATGGTATTGCCATAATTAAATTGGCCTACAGAATAAAGGCAGTGTACTATTTATGTTGCACAGTGAACTATGGCAAATTTAAAGCATACAGAAATGGCAGCATACTTTTTTTCTTTTTCCCCTGGAAAGAGTTAACAAAAGTTAATCAATAAGTTATATGTGCATCAAAATGGTGTCATTGAGAAATACATTGGGTGACATGTATGAAGGGGCTTTACGCCAGTTTTCTGGCGTACACTGCGCCTCTCAGCCCGAATCCGCTGTCGGACGCAGCGTTCGGCACTTTCGGCTGCGGCCCGCATGAAGGGGCGGGCAGTAGGCGGGCAGTGGGCGCGGTGGGGCGCGGTGTAGGCGTTCCGGGGCGGAACGCGGAGCGCTCGTATAGTCCGGGGCATGTACCATCGCGGTCGCCAAATCGCAGCACTCGGCAGCCCCGACAAGCAGACCTGTTTTTTTTGGTCTAAATCCTCCGGCCGAGGCGAAGTGAAGCAGGATCTTGAACATGCGAGGAAGCGGATCGAAGATCGCAACAGAAGTTTTGCGGCTCCGCCCGTGCAGCAGGAGTGTGATTCCCGAAAAAATCGCCTTTATAAAAGGCGGAAAAACAGTGTCAGAAAAGAGCTGAATGTACAAAATAAAACATAATAAAAAAAAACACACATTTTCCCAAACTCTAGAACGGCACAATATCAAGAAATATGATATTGGAAATTGCCGGGAAATACAGTAATTCAAATCCTGAAACCTATTCTCATTGGTGGGCATAAACCCAGCCAATCAGAATAGGAGCGACAAAGTCCCATTCTATCCTATGGAGGAGTTTTGGACCAATCAGAATCCACGGCGGAAAATTCAAAATACAGTAAAAAGACAGAAAAGAGCTGATTGGCTGAACTAGGGGGTGCTTGGCTACCCCAGCCAATCAGAGCGCGAGCTACTTCTCCCATTATAGTCTATGGAGAGATGGGCGCACTGAAAATCTCGGCACTCAGCGCCGTGCGCATGAAGTATTAATAAAAAATTATTTTTATTAAGTGTAATACATGATCAGATAAAGAGCAGAACAATTGTATAAAAAAAGAAAGTTAAAAACCCGAACAACGCGTTTGCCCGCCGAGACCGGCGCTACATAGGGAATTGCCATAGAGAGAATTGCCGGAAATACAGTAATTCAAATTGTTTAAAGCTATTCTCTTTTGGTCGGCAAAAAACCAGCCAATCAGAATAGGAGCGACAATGCCCCCATTCTATCCTATGGAGGAGAATTGACCAATCAGAATAGGGGGCGACAAAGCCCATTCTAGCCTATGGAGAAAAATGGACCAATCATATTCAAAGGCGGGACAGTTCAAAATACAGTAAAAAGTCAGAAACGAGCTGATTGGGGGGCTCGTCCAGCTTAGCCAATCAGAGCGCGAGCTACTTTCTCATAGAGTTCTAGGGGAAGAGAAAAATTCTGAGCGCGCTCTGTGATTGGCTAATTTCAAAGACCCGCCGTAATTTGGACCAATGGGAGAGCGACCCGACGCTCCTAGGGTTTTGTAATGCAATCTGAAATAAAACTGTATATGGCCGAAATCACATTATACACTACACAAGTTGTCACGATGTGTAATAAAAAGGAATCCTAATATGTGGCTAACGAAAAAAAAATATTAATTCCCTAAAATCATGTTTTTTTTTTTTATTTTCGATGCACCCATACTATTGATCCTTGGCTAACGAAAATAAAGAAATAAACATGATTTTAGGGAATTAATATTTTTTTTCGTTAGCCACATATTAGGATTCCTTTTATATACACATCGTGACAACTTGTGTAGTGTTATAATGTGATTTTGGCCATATACAGTTTGATTTCAATTGCATTACAAAACCCATAGGAGCGTCGCTCGCTCTCCCATTGGGCCCCAAAATTTCGGCCGGCTCTTTGAAATTAGCCAATCACAGAGCGCGCTCAGAATTTCTTTTCCCATATACTCTATGAGAAAGTAGCTCGCGCTCTTTATTGGCTAACTGGACGAGCCCCGCTGCTTCAACCAATCAGCTCGTTTCTGCCTTTTTACTGTATTTTGAACTGTCCCGCCTTTGAATATGATTGGTCCATTTTTCTCCATAGGCTAGAATGGGGGTTTGTCGCTCCTATTTTGATTGGTCAATTCTCCTCATAGGCTAGAATGGGACTTTGTCGCTCCTATTCTGATTGGCCGGTTTATGCCGACCAATGAGAATAGGTTTCAGGATTTGAATTACTGTATTTCCCGGCAATTTCCAATATCATATTTCTTGATATTGTGCCCTTCTCGAGTTTGGGAAAGTGATTTATTTTTTAAGAAGTGTATTTTGTACATTCAGCTCTTTTCTGACACTGTTTTCCGCCCTTTTTAAAAGGCGATTTTTCGGGAATCACACTCCTGCTGCACGGAGCGGAGCGCCGAGACTTCTGTCGCGATCTTCGATCCGCTTCCTCGCAAAGTTCCGATCCTGCTTTACTTCGCCTCGGACGGAGGAATTTAGACCCAAAAAATGTAGAACGCCTTTATACAGGCGATTTTTGCGTCATACTCCGCCCCGACATCTGGAATGATTTCTCGCCGCTCCCGCCTGTCTCGCATCGGAACAGATTCTCGGCGCAGTCCCGCACGGCGCCTAAGTCCCGCACTGCACCCCACACACTGGCCGGGCGCGGCGGACTTTTACCCGCATGTATGAGTGCACTTCCCCGGACGGCGAGGCATAGGGGGCAGCGCCGCACAGCGCCCATGTCCCGCCTTCGCCTCATACGCTGGCGAGGCGAGGCGAACTATACATGATATGTATGAGCGCCGCCCGGCCGCGACATAAATCAGGGGCAGATTCCGCCGGAAAACTGGCGGAAAACGGCGCCTCGACCCGGCGGGATTCATACATGTGGCCCATTATTCCTAAAGAAAAAAAAACTGAAATACCTATGTTGACAGGTAAAATAAAAAATAGGATTTTTTTGCATTAAACTTTGGCGCATTCTAGGCACATTAAAACATGTCGTGCCATCTATGGATCAGAGTGCTTTCAAAGTTCAGCATGCTAAATGCAGAATACCTCATCTGACTTCCTCCTCAGGTAATAAACTCATTACGGTAATCCACTAGATATTGCTGAACAATTCACATCCTTTTATGCCAATCTCTATAATCTTCAGTCATCCGAGAATTTTCCTGCTCCTCTTTCACCTGCTCATTTAGAAAAACTAAACTTACCTATATCCTTAGCAGAGGTTGAACCTGCCATTCGTCATAGTAAAATGAATAAAGCCCCAGGACCTGATGGCATGAGTATTATCGTTTGTTCTCAGATTTTCTTTCTCCCCATTTAGTTGACTTACGTAACAATATTGCCACTTCCCCCAAAGCAACTCTTATTAGCCACTATCACAACAATCCCGAAACTAGGCAAACCTACTAACAACATGCCAATCTCATTATTGATTACAGACATTAAGATTTATGCACAAATATTAGCTTCCGCCTCAATACTGTTCTACCCAATCTTATATATAAAGATCAAACTGGATTTATCCAGGACTGTCAAGCCAGAGATGCGACACGTCGATTGCTAGACTTGCTACAAATTGCAGGATTGTCGGACACAGATGTAACTTTTTTGCCACTTGACACTGGAAAAGCTTTCGACAGAGTCAACTGGCAATACATTAAACAAGTCAAATTTGGGTTTACTGGTTATATATTTGATGCAATCACGGTCCTTTCTACAAAACCGTCAGCATCTGTTCTCAACTCCGGCTTTCTCGCACCCTCTTTTGACCTAACTAATGGCACCTGTCAAGGATGTCCTCTATCCCCGCTGATTTATGTTTGATGTGTCGAGCCCCTGGCTGAACATATTAGAAGCAACCCACGTATATCTGGTCTCCTAGTTAACCATGCTACCCATAAAATAAGCCTATATGAAGATGACATTTTGCTAATTGTTTCAGATCCACAATCCTCAATTTCTAACACCCTAAACATTCTCTCTACCTGTTCAGAAATTTCTTATTATAAACGAAACACCACAAAGTCATCTATTATTCCTATAAATAATCCTAAATCTCAATGCCATTGTAAAAACCTTTGATGTCAAGCTAGCTGAAGATGAAGTAGATTATTTAGGTATTAAAGTCACTTCTTCCCCTTCCCATACAATTGATTTGCATTAAAATTCCCTTCTGTATGATTTAGAAGTTGAAATCAATCAGTTAGCAGCACATAACCTATCTTGGATCGCAAGAATTAATGCACTTAAAATGTCATCTGCAGAGCAATTCCCTATCTCATATCTACCGAAGTTAATCTTAAATTTCAAAAGATTTTCTCTACCTTTATCTGGTGCAGGGAAAAGCCCAGAGTCAAACTAGACCTCTTCTTCCTCAGCAATAACGATGGAAGATTAGCAGACCCAAATGTTCTTGCTTACAACACAGCTATCTTGCTTGAGCAAGCCTTCCACTTATGGTGCCAGCCTGATTCTAACATGTGCTCTCAAATATAATCTCATTCATTTACCCCCTCTATCCTAGAGTACCATCTTAAATCCTCAATACTTGGTGCCCCTTTACCAACCTCTTAACTTAGGTTAATAACAGACTTACTTAAACTTTGGTCTACTTATGTCATACTTAACCCCTTACTGACATAGGACGTATGGATACATCCTGATGCCGGTAAGCGGCTTTGTAGCGGGATCGCAGCGCGATTCCGTTACACAGCCGCCATGGTTAGCAGCTAATTGCAGCTAACACCTGCGGTTACAGCGTGGGGGGGTGCCGCTGCTCCGCCCACAATGTTTAACCCTCTAGACACCGCAGCAAAGATGGCTGCGGCGTCTAAATCAATGAGAAATGGTGCCATGCACCATTTCTCACTGCAATCAGGACACCCGTGATGAAATCAGTCTCCTGATCACTGAACATGGCAGCTGGAAGCCTTGTAAAGGCTTCCATCACTGCCATGTTTTCAATTTCCCGACTTCTGATCCCAGGCAGGAAGTGGGGAAACCACCATCTTTGTACAGCCTAATTATTATTATAATTATTATTATTTATTTTATAGCGCCATTGATTCCAGGGCGCTGTACATTCAGGGGGTTACATACATAACAAAAGTCAAACATTTACAATAGTGACAATCTGTGACTAACAACAAGTACAGAGGGAGAGAGGGCCCTGCCCACAAGGCTTACAACCTACAAGGAAGGAGGAAAGAGACAGAAGGTGAGGGGCAGACATGTTTGGGGTGTAGTGACAGCGGGGTTATTCTAGGTCGTAGGCTATCCTGAAGAAGTGGGTTTTCAGGTTGCTTTTGAAGCTGGTTATAGTTGGGGAGAGTCTGATGTGTTGGGGCAGTGAGTTCCAGAGTATGGGGGAGGCACAAGAGAAATCTTGGGGACGGTTGTGTGAGGAGCTGACAAGAGGAGAGCAGAGAAGAAGGTCCTGTGAGTAGCAGAGGTTGCGAGAGGGGAGGTATCTGGAGATTAAGGCAGTTATGTATGGAGGGGAGATGTTATGGAGAGCCTTCTAGGTCATGGTTAGTAACTTGAAATGAATTCTCTGGGCAATGGGAAGCCAGTGAAGGGATTGGCAGAGGGGGGAGGCAGGGGAGTAGCGAGGAGAGAGATCGCTAAGAAGGGAAGCAGAGTTGAGGATGGATTAAAGGGGAGCAAGAGTGCTAGATGGGTGGCCGCAGAGAAGGATGCTGCAGTACTCGAGGCGAGAGATGACAAGGGCATGGCCAGCATTTTTGTAGTGACAGGGTTAAGGAATGAGCGGATGCGAGAGATATTTTTCTGGTGGAGGCGGCAGGTGGAGGTGAGGGTTTGGATGTGGGGTTTGAAGGACAAAGCAGAGTCAAGGGTTAGTAGTTTTAAAAGTTCAAATCAACCCCCTTTCGCCATTTTACAAATACAAAAAATAAAATGATACAAAAAAGTTACACGTTTGGTATCGCCACGTCCGAAAAAGTCCAATCTATTAAAATATAACATAATTTTTTCCATATGCTGAACACCGTAGAAGAAATAAATTCCAAATGCCAAAATTGCGTTTTTTTGGGTCATTTCATGTACAATAAAAATTGCTATAAAAGTTATCAAAAAAATCGCATGCATCCCAAACTGTAAGTAATCACTCACAAAAAAGTTATTGATCGCACAAAATGGCACCGCGGCGCAAATTTCAAAAATAGAATATGTTTGGAATTTTTTTACAGTACCAAAACATAACGGCAACCGTACATGTTCGGTATTGACGGATGCGGATCATTTTGCCGAAGAATGAAGGCCGTAAGAAAAAAACTCCCTCGAACATAGCGCAAGTATGTTTTTTTTCACACTTAGAACTTTTTTTGCCATTCCCCAGTATATTCTATGGTAAATGAATAAAACCATTAGAAAATACATCTTGCCCTGCAAAATAAAATCCCTCATACGTTCATGTAGGTGGAAAAATAAAAAAAGTTATGGCTTTCAGAAGGCAAGGGGGAAAAAAAATTAGAGCCATATTATAATGGCCGTCCCTCAGGAAGAGGTTAACACTGTATTGTACTTCGTAAGAAAGATATATCCTTAAATCTCTTAAAATGCTGGAATAATACCCTTAATTTTATATCATGGCAGAAGCATGGCATCTTCACAATTGACCAGCTGTTTCAGGGTGAAACCCTCCTCTCATTTACACATATCTCTACTTCTTATTCTCTGCCTCGCTCAACTTTTTATCAGTTCCTGCAAATAAGACATTTGCTCCAGACTATAAAATTGCCGGACACCTCACCCACGCATCCTGATTTTCACAAATTTCTTGTTGCAAAGAAAGGCTTTGAAAAAGGCCTAGCTTTAAAATGCCACGCAATATTGGCCAAAGAGTCCACCTCCAAGTTCCTGTCTATGTTAAAATGGGAAAAGGAATTATCCTCCCAATTCTCAAAGGATCAAAGGACAAAAGTACAAACCATCTCTTCGTCTTTATCGAGATTTAAAAACCATAAAGAAACCATGTTTAAGATCCACCTGCAGTGTCATTTACCCCCCTCAAGGTTAGCTAAGATGTTCTCTGGTTCCTCAGATATATGTGGGAAGAGGTACAGCCAACAAGGCACTATGCTACATGTCTGGTGGGGGTGTCCAGTCACTCAATATTGGAATTCAGTCTCTTCTTTCAGAAATGACTTATCTCTCCTTTACTTTGAGTCCCAAACTTGTGATTTTAGATATTGGCTTGTGACTTACCATCATACCTCTGCACAATTCTTTCTCACACTCTTATAGCAGCTATTGAATTCAACTGGAAAGAACCTAAGTTCCCCTCTATAATTGAGGTTATTAGAAAAATTCATCTCAATTGCGCCTGTGAAATGAAGTTAATTGACCCTCCATATGTCTGTAATAAGAGAAATCTCTATGGAATCTACGGTTATCTTCTAGTTACCGTACATCTACTGTAGTACAATAATTCTATTTGTTCTTGTAACAGCATGTTTACTATTGTTAAACAAAATGTATTTATGTCCTACTGTCCACGATTGTTATTATCGCTTATTATCGGTGACAGAACGTTCTTCCATTGTTTTCATGATATCTTATAGTTTGTATTATTTGTCAACTGCTCAATTCTTTAATAAAGGAATGTTTAAAGAACAGTGTACCAGCAGTCTTTTGGCGCAATATACCTCGAATTCATAAATGTTGCCCTAATTGTGAACATTTAGAAAACTATTCAATGATAATACTCCATCCTGCAAACCTAAACTGTCAACCCCTATTTGGGAAAGTTATCACCAGCTTGATATAGAAAAATGTTTATCAATGCTAAAATCTTATCTTCATAGAATGTAGACCATCACAAAACTCAGAAGGGACACAAAAAAAATACTAACTGGATTTTTTTGTTGTTGCTGATAATTCCATTATCTTTTCTCTATTTGATCTGAATAACATGTATGCCATTAATTTTAAATTATTAGTTTCATTTGCTTCAGGTATCTTTTAAGAAGATAGGCTGTTCTGCTACTAACTTATGTTTTGTGTCTCATCTGTAAAGTGAAAAGGTATTGGGAACATCCTGGTGATTCTTAAAAAATGTACAGATATTTTATGTGAGTACCAATGAAGACTCAACTCCTTTGTTAAAAAAAAAAAAAAAGCCTTTCAGTACGAATACTTCCCACATGTCCAGATGGATAGGCTTCAGAGACTTTTATTACCCAACAAATATTGCATTTCAGGTCTCACAACTCTCTTTCCTCTTCATTAAAGAAGCCTGACACTTAAATACATAACTGAGCACATTTAGTAAGACAATTGCACCAGAATCCTGGCACAATTTGCACCTAAAATAATGGCCTGCATGCTGCACAGCACATTTCTAGATAGTTTCTAGATACTTCTTCACCTTGTCGCACAAAAGGAGTATCACCCTGGTAAAAGGGGCGTGATTTTTTTTGGAAAGGGTGTGGGGCTTAATGTGCCAATGAATATTGCCATGATTAGTGGAATAAAGTAAACCAACTCATAGAAGGTGTTAAGTTAGACTAGAGAGCTAAACATGCAACAGATTTATCAACACTCTGATAACTGTGGTGCATTTTAAGACTATCTAGTCTAAATTTTACAGTGTCAAAGTGTTAGACAGTACTGACCAATCTGCCCAACAATATATAATAAACTGAAGATAGAAATAGTTTCCTTTTCTTTTTTCCTGTAAATTCCATTGTTTCAGTGGCGTAGCTACAGGGATCGCAGCGGTCGTAGTGTCAACCGGGCTCCTAAGCTAGAGGGGCCCGATAGGCCTCCCTCGCCACACAGCTGTATCGCCGGTTTACATAGACCCAGCAATATAGCATTCACAGCCGTAGCCTGCATGGTGCAAGCAGCAGCTGAGGCAAATCGGCAAGTATACACTGGTACCAGCCACTTTGCCCACTGAAGGCGGTGGCGTAATACAATGACGTCATCACGCCACTGCCTGTACTAAGACCTAAGCCTAGGCCTAGGCTTGGGGCCTAGTAGACTGGAGCGAGTGGTGTGATGACGTCATGTGGCCCACTCTGAAAGCAAAGGGGGACATGTATGAAAGCTGTCTTGGTCTAAGACTTTCCTTGTTGCCCATAGCAACCCGAGTGCCCTTCTCATTTTTCTAGAGCACTATATGAAATGAAAGGGGAACTCTGATTGGTTGCTATGGGCAACAAAGAAAGTCTTGGACCAAGACAGTTTTCATACATGTGGCCCAAAATGTTTGGGGGGGGCACAGCCTGGATAGCCAAGGTGAGTATTTTCTTTTTTTTTATAAATGGAGGGGGGGGGGTGGAATACCTATCATAACTGGCCCTTTATACCTTCCTACCTATCATAACTAGCCTGATGTACTTGCCTACCTATCATAACTGGCTCTATATACTTGCTTACCTGCTATAACTGGCCTTATATACCTGCCTACCTTTCATAACTGGTCCTATATACCTGCTTACATGCTATAACTGGCCCTATATACCTGCTTACCTGCTATAACTGGCCCTATATACCTGCCTGCCTTTCATAACTGGCCCTATATACCACCCTACCTGCTATAACTGGCCCTATATGCCACCCTACCTGTTAAAACTGGCACTATATATCACCCTATTTGCTATAACTGGCCCTTTATACCTGCTATAAAAATGCAGTAGATGGCTCTATATACCTGCCTACCTGCTATAACTGGCCCTTTATACCTGCTTACCTGCTATAAAAAAATTTAGTAGAAGGCTCTATATACCTGCGTACTTGCCATAACTGGCTCTATATACCTGCCTACCTGCCGTAAGTGGTCCTATATACCTGCCTACCTGCCGTAACTGGCCCTATCTACTTGTCTACCTGCCATAACGGGACCTATCTACCTGCCTACCTACTATAAGGGGCCCTATCTACCTGCCTACCTACTAGAATGGGCTTATCTACTTGCCTACCTACTACAAGGGGCCCTATCTACTTGCCTACCTACTAGAAGGGCCCCTATCTACCTACCTACTAGAGGGGGCTCTATCTACTTACATACCTACCAGAAGGGGCCCTATACCTAGCTAATAGGAAAAGTCTGCCTACTTAGCTGACTATTTTTTAAGGTCTAACCTACCTAAAAGAAGCCTCTTCCTATCCACCTGTCTAATTTGGGATGGCTATCCAATACATGGAGTGTGTTCCTACCTACTGGTGAAACAAATGGGGGCCTAATAATCTAATGGAGGGACTTTTACTATATGGAGTCTAACATGTTTGTGTGGTAAATTTTGCAGGGATTCATCATGGCAGTCATCATGACAGTCTGGACCGGATCGATAAAGAAAAGGGAAAGAGAAAGATTCACCAGATAAGACGTCACCTGTGAGTCACTAAATGTAACTGCCCTGTAATCACTTATGCAACTGCAGAGCCTGTCTACAACTGCTATCAACCCCTATATGGTCACTGTATGGTGGTGATAGTGGTCTTAGTGTAAAGGTTTATATTCAGTAACAGTACAATGGTATTATTCAGACCATTTATGGTGGTGATATGTGGTTATGATGTAGCGGTGTTTTTTGGTCCTTGTATATTGTTATTATTGGTATTATTGGTCTTGGAATATTGATTTGGTCAGTAACAGTATCATGGTATTAGTCACTACATGGTATTGGTATGTGGGGTATTATTTGGTCTTTGTGTATTGTTATTATTGGTATTATTGGTCTTGGTATACTGGTTAGTAATATTATGATGGTATTAGTCAGTATATAGTGGTGGTAATGTGGCCCTTATTCTGACACCCACAGAATACAGGTAACATGTTAATTAAACTGTTCAGCAAAAACTCCAACAAAAACTAAACCCATAAAACAGAAGGCCCAATTGCATTTTTTCCTGTTCACCCCACAACATTTTTTGAGGGGGGTGGGGCAAGAGGGAACAGATCCTTTGGCTAAATAACTTGTGTTTTTTGACCCCAGTTGAAATGAATGTTCTTTTATTGGACAATTCTTTTTAATAGAAATTTTTTTCTGCTGAATGCTACACCGCAGACATCTGCCACGCCAAGTAGAGAACCTGTTGTTGAAAAGTATTGGTCAACAGACGGTGTCTGGGAGTAGAGGGCTGAAGTTTTTCACCCGGGCCCATGAGTCTTTAGCTACACCCCTGCATTGCTTCATTACCACTACTGTTTATCTTGGTCTGAAGCAGATAGCACAAACAAAAATTCTATCAGTCATAAGGCAAGATAACTCACTATCTGTTGTGCTCAAAATGTGTACAATGTTGAATATTGCTCCATCCTAGAGATATTACTTTAGATTATAACTGGTGTGCACCACTAAAAAAAAAAGTTTTAATGTGATCACTGTCCTTTTTTTCCTCCTCATTCTCTTATTTTCAAGGTAAGAACAATGTAGTGTGTATCTGTCAACTCGAGTATTTCAGATTATTGATACCATCCCAGGAAGCGGCGCTAGTTTTTCAGATTCTGAATTACTGGACAGAGTAGAGAATCTGTCAAAAGCATTACACAGATCATTGGATTGACTATGAGTCAAACTTTTCCATTCAACTTTGTTACAATGCTTGCAAACAGCGGGCTATGACCGATGAGCAAACCTTCAATTGAAACTAATATATCATCCATGACTTGATGCATTAATAATTTCCTGTCAGAGCCTGACTTTGCCTGTGTGTGGCTGCTAGGTTTAAAATGTTGTTAATTACAGGATAACAAAAAAGGAAGCAATCAGTTTCCACCCCAGTGACCTGAAACTATTGTGCTGCATGCAGGAAGAGTCTGTCTAAGGGACCAATTTATAACCGCTCTGGATCCAGCCAAAATGAGAATAGCAAAACCCATGGAGGGTTATTGAAATTCTTATAAATGTTTTAGTGGAAACAAGCTGCACATTTAATTGGACTGAATACCACTGTTGCTCCAAATCCATAATCTGTGGCAAAACTAGCAGTTAACATTTTCACTGCTGGCATTCATTTTTAACTACTAGCTGGTCTAGTTATACAAGGGCATTCTTGCTCAAGAAGGAACATGGCCATCATATAGAATAGAATTCATGTGTAGGTAAGTGGTTCATGATCATACCTTCGAGTAATATATCTGCCACATGCCCTCCGCTGATTACCTATGTTCATGTGCCAGAATTGTTATGGGTTACTTAGCACTAACACTAGAAGCCACAACACATTTTAGAAATTTTCCAAAAACTTTACAATAGCATCATAAATAATATATGAGCGGGAAGGGACATTAGCTTTGTGGTGAGACATTGAATATATTGCAAGCTACTTTATTGTCTTTTTTGCTACTGAAGAGCTGTAAGTCGTGAAGTCTAAATCATATTGTAATGACTCCGAGTGGAATGAAGCCAACTAGCAGTCACATACAAATAATATATGAAGCAGGTATCAAAAATAAATGTAGGGACTTACCTCTTGACGATGGACAGCAAGATGGATAATGACAGAGGCACAGATAGAGATGGGATGGTAAACGACTTGAATACAGAAGCAAGACACCAAGCAATACCTGACCCTAATGACTAGCTTTCCCTAATCTGTCCATAAAAATCTGTCCCTAGCACCATCCCTAACACCAAACCCACCTGGACCTATGCTATACCTGATAATATCCCTACCAATGTTCCTCAGTTATGCTGATCCTAACCGTAGAACTACCAAAGAGAACTCAGAAATAGAAGACAATGATAAACTGACACAGGGAAGAATAGGAGCAACCAGAGAACTAAAGACAAACATTGATCTACCTAGCTGGGCATAGAAAACTAACCCAAACGGGACACAACAGGACTAAATACTAGAAACAAAATGCAAGTAGATCACAGGAATCAAGCTCTCAGCTTAACAGTATACTCTGCACCAACCACCAACTGAAACTCATCTTTTTAGATGGCTAGCAATTAACCATGCCCACTAAATCGAGCTCATATGTGCCACATGATCAGCTAATCAGTCCTGAGAGTTATTTGAGGCAGTTGTATTTCAACTAATTCATCTGAAATAGTAAGCAGAAAAAGATGAAATGACATGAGTAATCCTGCCATTCGTAACAAATGTACAAAATGCCTGAAAAAGAATTAGCATGCATAGGGCAGTGAAAGATTTATATTTCAGCCACAAATAGACCATGTGATGTATAATAATACTGTCATTTAATGCACATATGCAATAGTCAGACCATACCCAAATGGTAGTCCTAGATTATATTACACCAAAATAAATTTGTTACTCAGCTCTTTGTTAATGGGCTAAAAATGTTACCTTATATTAGTACCAAACATTGCCCATATAAAGCTACCAACCAAAACAGTGGACATTAAATGGTTATTTATAGTGCCTAAATTATAGTAGCAGTCATACTGTGACCCTGTGGTAACCGGCATATTCCTTATCTAGTATTTACCACAGTACTTTTACTTTATTATTATTTTCTATGCATCTCTGTTGTGTTCTTCCAATCACTAGAAGTTGGATAGCCAGCCTTAAAGGGGTTGTTTAGCTGCCATGCAACTATTTGTTATGAATGTCAGGAACTCTTCTGCCAGGTCTTTCTTTCATGCTAATTAGGTCAGCAGGAGTTTCTATGTTATGTCTGTATTTTGTTGTGTGTCTTTCTTTGCCGTGGCTGCATAGCAACTGCTTAGAAACCTTGTAGGTCAGCTGACCTTGCTGCACACCTGGAGCTCGTTAGCATACCTCTATAAAGGCATGTTCACACGGCTTAAAATGGGCCGTATTTCGGTCCGTAATTAGGCGCCGAAGTGCGCCAATTACGGGCCGAAAACGGCCCATTCATTACGGTAATTCACAGTTCTCATAGAGAACTATGGATTACGTCTCCTCTCCCCGCCCGGCGAAGCCGCCGGGCGGGGAGATAATTCACATGTCACTTTCTAGCGGCGTATACGCGCCGCTAGCAGTGATAGTCTATGGGCCGGCGAAGTGCCGGCCCCCTGCGTACTCCCCCGCTCCCGCCCCGCCCCCGTTCACACAGCTTAATTGCGGGACGTAATTACGCCCCGCAATTAAGCCGTGTGAACATAGCCTAAAGCTCATTTGAGTTCCATTTGGCCAGAATTCTACACTTTCTATTCCTGGCAAATATCAGTATGGTGTTTGTCTAGTTCCTGCTGTGCTCTACCCAGGGAGTCTTGGTTCCTTGGTTGTGTATTAGGATCAGTTGTAGCTTAGGGACATTTGTGAGGTAAAACTTTAGGGATAGAGGTTCTGGCATCAGGGAAAGTCATAGGACGAGGTGTAGAGGAAGATTTAGAGACAATTAGGCCCCGTTCACACGGCTTATTTGCCGACGGATTGGCGCTGTATTCCGCGCCGGATTTGCGCTTCAATACGGCGCCAATCCGTCGGAGTCATTACGGTAATCCACTGCTCTCATAGAGAACAGTGGATTCCGTCGCTCCTCCCCGCTCGGCAAATCCGCCGCGGGGGGAGAAACTGACATGCACATTATTTACGGCGCGTATGCGCTGTAAACAATGCATTGTCTATGGGGCCGGGAGCGGCGCCCCCGCCGCGCTCCGGCCCCGCCCCCGTCCTGCCCCATATTCACGGCGGATTTGTGCGCTCAATACGGCGCACAAATCCGCCGAGAATAAGCCGTGTGAACACGGCCTTAGGGTCAGTTATTACTATTACTCTTGTTTCCAAATCGAACTCGCATGCGGAATCTCCACAAACTGTGTAACTGTCACAAACTGCCCACTGTCCATTCGCTACTGTTATTTCTTGTGACTGCTGGTGTATTTTCCTGTTTGGCTTCTTTGTTGTTTGGAGTATACCAGGCGTCATGTGTGCCTGTTTGTATTTTCATTGTTAAAGGGGTTGTCTCACTACATTGATTCATCTTACCGCAGTCCTGTTTTCTTGGTTTCATTTTGATTCAGGGGCGTGTTTACTGGCTTCTACTAGACTGCAGTAGAAGCCATAAGACCAAGGAATGGGCCAGCACCATAGTCCCAAACGCTTCTAATCAAAGGAAGACATGTACCAGATCGTCCCAAGGCAGGGTAGCCCAGCCCGCACCAAACGTATCCATTACATGCTTGAAAAACGCTCTATTTGCTTTTGAGCCGAAACGTTGCGTTTTTGTACTCTGGATTCTGAATAAAAGAAGATTTCTATGCTGATGTCCCTGCTTTGTATATTTTTGCAGTAGAAGCCAGGTCTGTAGCTATAGCCACCAGTGCTGGCAGCCTATCATGAGAGACTTAACATGAGAGGAGCTGATGCAGCCCATAAAAGAGGAGATATCTCAGAATAGGTAGGACACTGTTAATGGACATATATTGCAAAGTGACTTGTTTTTGTGAGATCTTTAATGTAAAAAGCAATCCTTGTAGGGAGACAACCCCTTTAAGGGCTGGTGAGCCACTATATACTGCCACCAGAATCTGCTAGTGTCACTGGACACCAATAAATATTATTTCCTGGCTGTCAGCTTTTTGGAGAAGGAAGTGTCAAGCATCAGTCCTTATACACACAGAGCGCAACACTTAATTACTGGCAAGTGTTGTGGTATGAAAATGAGAGAATAGTAAATGTCTTGGAGTGTTTGCGCTGAATAGAGAATGTAGCAATCCATACAGTGCCAGAGGGCATACAACAATTAGCAAATACAAAAAAGGAAAATATTAAGCCACATATCATGGAGTGGAATGGAGATGTGGTCTGCATCATCGCTTATGGTGACCCAGAGGATCCACGTCAGGGAGCGGAGACTAAGGAGCCTCTTGGTATTCGCTTGGCTGCGGGTGACTCCCAGGTTAACAGCCTAGGTGCAGCAGATTACAGCAGGAGAGAGAGCACAGGTCAGATGAACACCAACTAACTGACTCAGAGCAGAGGGAGGAAGTCGCTGTCACATAGATTATTCCCCCTTGCTGAGGGCAGCACAAGCCAGTGTCAGACCTGCTGTTCTCAGCACTGTGCCCCTTATTCTGTAAGATGCATCAGTTTCAGAGCATTTAATGCTCAAATCTGTAGTTTTCAGACAGAAAATAATCCGTTTAATTCATGCCCGCCCACCTCACAACTGATTAACCTATTAATAATAATCTTTATATATATTGTAAAGTGCTGCGGAATATGTTGGCGCTATATAAATATATAGCGCCAACATATTCCGCAGCACTTTACAATATAGAGGGGGAATAATCACAGAGAAACCAGACATTACATTATTAAAAAAAAAAAAAAAAAAAAACTACTGACACATGAGACAAAAGGTGTGAGGGCCCGGCTCGCAAGAGCTTACAATCTATTAGGGTATATGGGTGAATTAAAGGGTGAGAAGTGCTTGGTTTATAATAGTCCAGCCATGTAACAAAAACACGGGGTAGTATACATAAAAAGTGGATGAACCTGGGGCGTGGCCTGAGCCTGATTGCTGCCGGTCGCTTGAAGCAGGAGCTCTAGAGGAGATTCAGCTAACTCAGCCTAAATAAGCCCTTTATTGCCATCTTTTTTCACCCTAATTAGGGGATAAAGCTACACCCAACCCCCAGGCATTCAGCGATCTGAATCTTGCAGCGGGACATCACATCTGTGAAGAGCGGGGACCTTCGATCGGCTGGCGGGGGCCCCTCTCTGCACCGGCGCCATCTTAGAGGTGAAGGAGACCGTGCCAACAAGCTACCAGCAGCTGCTTAAAATAGACGTCAGCTCGCCTACCTGCTCAGAGAGGACACCGAAGACCCCGCTGACAAGTTACGCTGCCCTTGGACCATCCAGACCTCCGCGTGACTCCCCGGGAGTTCTCCCTGAGGTGACGCCGAACCCTGCCGCGTCCGCCGTCCCTAAGTAGCGCCGACATCCTGACCGTATCTCCTGCGGCGCTGAAATCTCCTGTGGCGCTGAGAACCCCCGGACGCAACAGCATCTGGTGAAGCTCAGGGGGATCAAGCTATATCTAACCCCCAGACATCCAACGACCTGAAAGCTACAGCGGGACGTCGCATCTGCGAGGAGCAAGGACCTCCGGCCTACAGGCGGGAAATCCCTTTCTGTACCGGCGCCATCTTTGAGGTGGAAGTGACCGCACCAACAAGCTGCCAGAAGCTGCTCAAAGCAGACGTCCGCTCGCCTGCTTGATCCGAGAGAACACCGGAGATCCCGCTGGCAAAGTGCGCTAGCCCTGGTCCGTCCAGACCTCTGCTTGGCTCCCCGAGAGATCTCCCTGAAGTGGGCCCAGATCCTACTACAGCTGCCATTTTCGAGCGACGCCGACATCCTGACCGTCTCTCCCGCAGTGCTGACGCCTCCTGGACACAACAGCTCCTGGAGGAGCTCAAGGTAACGAGATCCCCCGCTGGGCTAATACCCTCGGCAGACACCAACTAGCACCGAACACGGCAAAACGGGAAGCCCTGTGCATAATTGGAGGTGACCTCTCCTCTTGCTACAAACCCCCCTGTGACTGATCTACCTTGCGGTGGACTCACCAGCTCCTCCATCTTTGCAATTAAAGGGTTTGCAAATCTACACTATAATCATACGCTGAAGCATGATTGAGGGGTAGCCCCTGTCTCAAATTTCAGGTCCATAACTGGGATAACCCTGTGCCCTGTTAAAAGTACTTACAAGGCCCTGCATCAGGACTAATCACACAACTCTCTACCTGAGATATCCTGGGATCATCAATCCTCCCTCCTGTATGCCGTTGACACAACTTTAACCCTGGCAATATCTCACTCAGCCTACCCATAAGGGAAACTCTCAAATTGTCTCTATGAGAGATAGTGTGCCTACATAATACTAGGACTCACCCTGCAAAAGGGTTTTGGTGACCCCATCTCACCACCCTTCTATACCAAGCACTACAGTTACCCTCCAGGTCCGCCACTCAAAACGTGATTCCGGGAGTCTACCCTCCCCTTACAATCAACCTTTGATAAGGGCAAACTTATCGCTGCTACCTGCTAGCTGCAAGAAGCAAGTACCTGCGGTGTGTACAGAAAATTACATAGCATAACATCCACAACGCTGATCCGAGTGTCCCTAACCTCAAAAAATGGATGGTAACTCCAAACGGAACAAATCACAACCTACTAAATTAACGGAGTTCTTCCAAACTCCTTCCACCCGTTCCCAAGATAGAAGAAGACGTGACCTGTCCCCCCCCCCCCTCGTCACCCAGCCTCTTCCAGGCATGACTTTGCAGATATGGATCATCAAAACTCTTCAGAAGCCTTCAGCACGTCTGAACAAACCCTACAGCGCCTATTCTCATCATTTAGGGAAACGTTACAGAGTGACTTTAAACAAATGATGGGTGAATTTAGACTGGACATACAAGCACTAGTCTCCAGAACAGAGCACGTAGAGAAGAAGATGGCGGAGTTTGCCAAATCACATAACCAACTTATAGACGCTAATGTGTCCCTGGAGGATGAAGTTCAGAAACTATCATCAAAACTGCTGGACTTGGAGGACCGCTCGAGGCGCAACAACATCCGCCTCCGAGGTGTCCCTGAATCAGTTTCCTCCGATGCCCTCCCACAATTCCTTACAGATCTCATGGCATTGATTCTCCCAGAAGCATCTACAACAGATTTAATGGTGGCCGCATTCACAGACTTCCGAAACATCTCCCTCCATCTACCCCACGCGATGTCATCGCAAGAATTCACTTCTTTAAAACTAAAGAAAACTTTCTTAGAACCATCAGAGGCGCCTCCAATCTCCCGGATAGATTCAGGGATATCTCGATTTTCCCGGACCTTTCTGCAGGCACAATGCTTAAGCGCAAAGAGTTTGCCCCATTAACAAAAATCTTAAGAGAGAATAACATTCCCTACCACTGGGGGTTCCCAGTCAAGCTCATCATAACCAAAGACTCTACAACCTTAGTCTGCCTGACACCTTCCTCTGCCAGAAAAAACCTTGATGTCCTGGGTCTCCTTCCCCCCCTACCAACACACCTTCAAGAAAAGGGGATGACAGACCTGGTATCATCTCACCTATCTGGTCAGACCCAACCCGCCGCTCCAAGACCCGCCAGCAGACCTGACCTACCTCCAGTCAAACAACGGCATATCATCTTCACAGTGCCCGTTTGCCTGGTCTCACACAATGGCAACCTTATTTCAAGAATTCCCTCTAAGGAAGCCAAGAAGCCTTCTTCTCTTCCCTCCTTGCGATTAGAAAGACCGACTGTCGTTTTTTCCTTGCAGGTACCTCAGTAGGACTCTACCCCTTCTGTGGTTCCCCTTGTAGGGAACTACTCATGTTGAGTGTAATTATTCGTTCAAACAGAGTTACCATTATTGTTTCTTGTGTTGACTGTTCTCTAGCCATTATCTCAATGCTAACCGCTACTCTTATGGTACGTCATCTTCACTCTGCCAGCACAACCTTCCCAACTATCTTATATTTAAAACACCATGGGGATTAAACTAATGTCTTTAAACTCCAATGGGCTCAACTCGCCCCATAAGCGATCCTCCCTATGGAGAGAGGCTTTAAGAACCAAAAAACAGATGTACTCTGCGTACAAGAAACGCATTTTACATGCTAATGATTCTTTAGGTTAAAACTAAGAATTTTCCACTTTCCCTTTCCCTCACAGCATCACTGTCCAAAAAGAGGTGTAGCCATCTTTATTAAAAAACACGGTAGCATTTCAACTTTAGACGTTCATATTGACCCCAGGGAAGATACATTATCATAAAGGTTGCGACCTCAACTCATGTCCTTACACTATTCTTAACCTATATGCTCCAAACCAGCACCAGCTCTCCTTCATCTCCAACACAATCCTCAAAGCCAAGAATATGCTAAGGGGTAGACTGGTGGTATGCGGAGACTACAATATGGTTATGGATAAATCTCTAGACAGGTCTAAAGGAAGTTCCCGCTATGCACCGGAACTTAAAAATTTCACAAACCAAGAAAACCTACACGACCCTTGGAGATATAGGCATGCAGGAGAGGTGGATTATACTTTCTACTCTCATGCTAGAAACACCCACTCCAGAATTGATCACTTCTTAGTGGACAAATCTGCCTTGCATAGCGTCAGTGATGCAGAAATAGGTAGTGCTACCTGGTCAGACCACGCACCTATTTTTCTGACTATGAAAGATACGCTACACACAAGCTCCTTTGCTCCATGGAGAATTAATCACTACTTACTAAAATTTCCCTCAATTGTTAAAGAAATTCAACAAGCTCTTACAGATTACTTTGAATTAAACGCGCCCTCATCTCCATCAATGGAAGCCCTTTGGTGCGCACATAAAGCGGTAATCAGAGGGGTCTGCATTAAAATAGCCTCTAGAGAAAAGCGTAAACGGGAACAAAACATAAACAATTTACTTCAAGAAATAGCCTCTCTTGATAAACAATTTAAATTAGACTCCTCTCCTACCACTAAAGAAAAATTGATGCTCAGCAGAAATCAATTGCGCTCCCTCTATCTGAACCAGTATGAATCTCAACTGTCCAGACTTAAATGGAACTTCTATATTCATGGTGACCGACCCTCTAAACTATTAGCAAAAAGAGTGAAGGTTCTACAAGCTAGAAATAAAATAGCATACATTACCAAGCCAGATAAGTCTAGGATTTATGATCCTCAACTTATTGCCAACGTATTTGCACAATATTATAGTCAGCTCTACAATCTAAAAGGTGATCCAAGCACTCCCAAAGTGCACAAGCCGAATATCATTTCCTTCCTGAATCAAATTTCTCTCCCTACCCTCTCAGACAATCACCTAAATCTCTTAAATGAACCAATTTCTTTAAAAGAAATTGAGAACGTAATTAACACCTCTAAACTCAACAAAGCACCTGGCCCAGATGGACTAACAAATGAATATTACAAACTATTCTACCCCACTTTGGCCCCACATCTCTTCTCCATTTTCCAGGACATTATAAATAATGGTAAGGCCCCTAAAGAAATGTTAAATGCAATAGTGACCACTATACCTAAACCAGGTAAAGCCCCTGATCTAATACCCAATTATAGACCCATCTCCCTACTCAATATTCGCCAAAATCTTAGCGAACAGACTGAACGATATCTTGCCCTTCCTCATTAATAAGGACCAGGTGGGTTTCGTTAAAGGCCGACAAACCCGAGACGGACTCAGGAGAGTATTGGATCTCATCCATAAAATAAATAAGGACAAAACTCCCTTTGTCTTACTTTCAGTAGACTCGGAAAAGGCCTTTGACCGACTCAACTGGGATTATTTACAGGAAGTGTTAACAAAATTTGGTTTCATTTTTCCCATAGTTAATGCCATTTCCTCGCTTTACACTACCCCATCAGCCAAGGTTTTCACTTCAGGATTCCTCTCTGAATCCTTCCCGATCACCCACGGCACTTGACAGGGATGCCCACTTTCCCCCCTAATTTTTGTACTATGTGTAGAACCCCTCTCAGAACTAATCAGGCAAACGCCTTTAATTACGGGAATCCCTATTGGCGGTATAGAACATAAAATCAGCTTATTTGCAGATGGCATTTTGATACTCTGCCCAAAAAACCCAAAACAGTCCCTGGATTCCTCCTCCACATTTTAGAAACATATTCCTCGGTCTCGTACTATCGTTTAAAGTCCACCATTATGTCTTTGCATATCACGACCGCCCAAAAGCTTCACCTATCTAAGCTGAATTTTATCTGGTCTGAATCATACATTACCTATCTAGGGATAAAATGATCTCCCTCCCTAGATCAAACTATACAAACAAACTTAGATCTCCTACAAAACACCCTGTCAGAGGAAATTAAACGTCTATCCACTTTCTCTCTTTCATGGATAGCAAGAATCAACGTAACCAAGATGATGCTTCTCCCACGTATTCTCTACCTCCTGAGATCACTCCCCTACTTGTTACCACCCACCTTACTCAACAAACTCCAATCTTCCCTCCTATCATTCAGTTGGAATTCAAAAAAAACAAGATGCAGGAGACAATACCTGTTTCTGAACACTAAAAAAGGAGGCATGTCTGTTCCAAATCTTAGATTTTACAACATAGCCTCAGTGCTAGAACCTCTTTACTCACTCTGGAGGTCACCTGATATTCACCACTGGTCCTCAATAGAGAACTACATGGTGGCCCCATACACAGTTAAAGATTTATTACTGGCTGAGCTCTTGAATCTTAAATACTCAGAACCCCCACTCCCCTCTCTGCAGCATGCCTTTCGGGCCTGGATTGATTTTGTTAAACCTAACCAATTATTATTATTATTATTATTATTATTATTTATTTTTAAAGCGCCATTGATTCCAGGGCGCTGTACAATCGAGGGGTTACATACAATACATAAGTCAAACGAGTACAAAGATAAATGAACAATGACAATTGGCACGACAGAGGGAGAGAGGACCCTACCCGCGAGGGCTTTTCCCAAACTACAAGGAGGGGGAAAGAGACAGGAGGTGGGGGCAGACATGTATGAGGGGGAAGTTGTTTACAAGTTTATGAAGGTTGTAGGCAAGCCTGGGAAAAAATGGGTTTTCAGGTTATTTTGAAGTTGGTGAGAGTGGGGGAGAGTCTGATGTTATGGGGCAGTGAGATCCAGAGAGTGGGGGAAGCACTAGAGAAGTCTTGGAGACGGTTGTGTGAGGAGCTGATAAGGGGCGAGCATAGGAGAAGGTACTGTGAGGAGCGGAGATTGGTGAGGGGAGATACCTGGAAATTTGGGCAGAGATGTATGGGGGGAGAGGTCGTGGAGAGCCTTGTATGTTATGGTTAGTAGCTTGAAATTAATTCGCTGGCCAATGGATACATGTCTCAAAAAAAAAGTGCTCTCTGTCCGTTATCCAATTAGCCTCCCCACAGCTTTCATTGAAAGAGTGGATGGTACAGGGTCTCACAACCATAGATCAGTTATACGAACAGGCACAGTTACGAACCTTCATGGACTTAAGGTCTAGCTATGATTTGAATCGCAACACGTTCTTTAAGTATTTACAGGTTAGACATATTTTACGAGAATGGGTGTGGCCTAGCAAACCTAAGCTCCCCTCCCCATATTCCAGGTTCTTCAACAATAAAAAGGGCTTTGAGAAAGGTTTATCTGTTGTATATAATCTTCCCCTGGGTCTAAATGATCAAACCAAACCATATTTTGCAACTAAATGGGAAACGGAGCTGGGAAATTCTTTCCCTATTGACAGCTGGCTGGCAGCTTTTTCCACACCCTCTAAATACACTAGATGTATCAATCACCTAGAAATTACGAAGAAACTTAATTTAAGATGGTACCTAACCCCCCCTCGTTTGGCCCATTTCTCCCAACCATATTCTGCACTTTGCTGGAGGGGATGTGGTTCCAATGGAACCCTTTATATCACCTGGGTGGAGCTGTTTCCACTTTCCTCCGCTTCTTTGGCAGCAGGTTGAAGGCCTTGATTGCTAGATTGTCTCCACTAAATTCAAAACTCACAAGGTCTAGCACCTCTTCGGACTTGGACTTAGAAGAACTCCCCATCCCCTTTAGAACAATTATGTACCATGTTCTAGTGGCCACTAGGTTAACAATTGCTAAACACTGGAAAGCTTCAGACTTACCTAATGTTTTTTTTTTTAAACAAGATCAATTTATTGAATAATGTGCAAAGTTAACATCATGTGATCGAGTAAAGAAAGGGCACATAATGTAAAAAGCTACAAGATACAAAAGGCCACAATATTTAATTACGGAAAGTAGATCAAACAGAGAATACAATTCCAAATTTTATGCTACAGTATCCGTAGTTGAATAATTTCGTCTCAAATAGTGAGAAATGGACCACATGTAGTTATCAGTACAAAAAACTTTTGAGACCAGTTTTCTTAAACACAAAAAGAAAAACAGGAACAACATAAACAATACCAATACAGAGTATTGAATCTTACAGTCGAAGAACATGTGTGTGTGCTTGTTTCTGTCACAGTTCACGCTGCGGCCCCTGCTAAGGACCGACAGCGTGCCCGTGTCTCCTGTGTCCCGGCCGCTGCTTGCGACATCCCTGGTGTCCCTGGCCTATTTGCAACACTGTCTGGCTCCTTCCACTCCTGGAAGCCTCACGCAACCTGTGCTTTCCTCAAGCTCCTGGCATTCCTGTGAGCACACGTGCTCCCCTCTAGGGGCACGCGCGCGTCACTGCACACACATTTAAGGAGTCAGATACTTGGCCCTGCCCAGTAGACCTGTAACACTCTGGCTACATAAGGAACCTCCTACACTTCAATCTATGTCAGTTCGTTGTTGTCTTCAGCACACAAGAGCTGACCCCTTGGCTGCCTGCATTTTCTATCATAGGGTTCATACGTCTTTCTGGTTTCATCCCGTAGTTGGACATCTGCCGATGCACCAGCCTGCCCTACCTGCTGTACATCTGCACCTGCTGGGGCCTATACCTGCTACCCTACCTGGGACTGGCATACATTCACCAGCTAAACTGCACTGAGAATCCGTTTATCACCTCCAGTGTCCAGCCTTCCAGACCTGCCACTTCGGCTACCTACTGCGGGTGTAATTACCATCTCTGCCTGCGGTGGGCCCTGCGGATCCCTGTTCCAGGACGTTTTCTGGCTGTGTGCCAGAAAATCGTACAGTACTCGAACTGACCAACAATATGGATCCCGCCGGAGTGACTTTGCCCTGACCTGGTAGCTGTGGTGAACCGTCTTGGCGTTCCACCTGGAGCACATTGTTCCGACAAGTTGCAGACCATCAACCACCCCCGTCTGGGACGAAGTCATGTCTGCACTGGCCTTCTACAACTGATCCACCACCTCTGTGGCTCCGCTCCTGCTGCCGATGTTCCAGTCCTAGCCTGACTTGCCTCTGGCCTGCCGTTATTCTGGAGACCCCTCATACGGGTGTTTCTGTCGCGGCTTCCTTAATCAGTGCACCATCCATTTTGAGGTCTGGCCAACAGTTTCTTCAGACCGTGCCAAGGTGGCCTTCATTATTAGCTGCTTGTCGGGAAGCTTGGCCTGGGGTCACCCCTGTGGGAGAGAGGGTATCCGCTGACAGGGGGACCTCCAGGAGTTCCTGAGTGCCTTTAGGAGACCTTCGAGCTACCTGGCGCCAAACACAATCTGCCTGCCTTCATCGCTACTTCGGTTCCGTCAGGGAGATTCTCGTGGGTCATTATGCCATCCAGTTTGTACCCTGGCCTCTGAGGCTTGGCCTGGAACAATGAGGCCCTCTAGCTTGCCTTCTGGGGGGGCCTCGATGGAGCATTAAGGACGGTGTTGGTGGTGTTGTCCTACCCACCACATGGGACCCGACCTTATCGCTTTGGCTACCCGGATCGACATTACGTTTTGCTGAGAGGGAGCTTGAGCTACGCAGCAGCCAGAGTTCCACCCGGCCTAGCAAGCCTCCACGCTCTGTACCTCGAAACCATGAGCCCCACTCGCCGGACACCTGTGTTTTTCCAAGATAGAGCTATGGAGTCAAACCCGCACTCATATCACCACAGGAGGACTGCGCCCGTCGACGCAGTTTAAAACATGTGCCTGTACTGCGGTGGTACCGTAATTTCTGAAGAACTGCCCATGTCCGCCCAGCTGCGCCCCGGAAAAACCTCAGCACAATGGGGTTGTGGGTGAGTTACCCTGAATAACGGTATGCCTGCTCCCCGTTTGTCCATCCAGTCACCTACGTTTTTCATCTGGATGATGCGTCTCTGAAGTGCCTGCTCTTCTGGACTCGGCTTTCCGAGAACTTCATCCATCCGTTCCCTATGGAGAAGTTCTGCCTGCCTGTTTCCCGTCTGGAAAAACCACTACGTTTTTCATCCCGTTAACGGGGAGATCCTGGAAGGAGCCAGTCCAGTTCCGAAATCCCAGGCCTGTGTCTTTACCAAAATTGGGGTTCCCACACCAAGAGGACATCTCCTTCTACGTCCTGCCAAGTTCTTCTGATTCAGTCTTGCTCGGGCTTCCATGGTTCACGGCTTCACAGTCCATCCGCTGGGATTGGCGAAAGGGTGAAGTCGTCCAAATGGGGCAAGCATTGGCTACTCTCACTGCCTCTCGCCACCCCATCTGGAGTCAGCCCTTGCCTCCCGTTTCTCTGCCCGTTTGTTCTGCTGTGCCAGTGCGAAGATTCACATCTGCAAGAGAGCCTTGGTTTGCAGGGACACCTCTTGACTCCCACCCACCCCACCCCCCTGACTAATGTTTTCTGCTTTCTTCTCCCCAAGGTCCATTAAGTTTTCCGGGACTCTGGACAACCTCCTCTGACGTCAGTTCCTGGGATTACCGAGGGAGGAGGTGGTTACCCCAAGCCGTTTGTGGGTACCCGGCTAGCCCGGAGGGGAGGGCTTAAGGGGGGGAGGACACTGTCTCGGTTTCACGCTGCGGCCCTGCTAAAGGACCGACAGCTGTTGCCCGTGGTCTACTGATGTCCGGCCGATGCTGCGACATACCCTGGTGTCCCTGGCTCTTTGCACACATCTGTCCTGGCTCCTTCCATATGAAGCCTAACCTCCTGTGCTTCCTCCAGCTCCTGCATCCTCGTGCGGCACACGGGCTCCCTATAGGGGCCACGGCACCGTCACTTGCACCACAATTTAGGAGTCAGAGTACCTTGGCCTGGACCAGTGACCTGTAACCTCTGGCTACATAAGGAACCTCCTACCTTCACTCTATGTCAGTTCGTTGTTGTCTTCAGCACAAGAGCTTGACCCCTTGGCTGCTGCATTTCTATCATGGGTTCATACGTCTATCGGTTCCTGTTGGACATCTGCCACTGCACCAGCCTGCCTTACCTGCTGTACATTGCACCTGATTGGTATACCTGCTACCTACATGGACTGCGCATACGTTCACCTGCTACACCTGCATCTGAGAATTCCGTTTATTCTACCTCAGTGTCCAGCTTCCAGACCTTCACTTCGGGCTACCTCCTGCGGGTATTACCATCTCTGCCTGCGGTGGGCCCTGTGGATCCCCTGGTCCAGGACGTTTTCTGGCTGTGTGGCCAGAAATCGTTACAGTTTCCCCGCAGAACAGAAGGATCATATACAGACCTGAAGACCTAGAACTTACGGAGTGGAGTGCTAGGACACCGGGTGGACCATCTGATTCTGATTGGAGGCTCATTTCACATATATTACATATGATATACACATACCACAGCTTGTGTAACATCCTATAAATACATGGGAACGCAAGTAGGGATATAGAGTCTGGAAGGGCGGGTCTAGACCACACTGGAATCTCCAACACGTTTGAGTGGAGTCCCAGCCAATCCCGCTAAAACTTTAGTAATTTATCAGGACATCCTCGATGGAGATAAATATATTTTTTTATATGGTAATGTGCATTCAATGCCCTTTATCCAATCTTGTAGAGTGGGTGTGTAACTAGAAAGCCCAGTGTCGAGCGACCGTTTTTCTGGCAAACGAATAAGAGTTCAGTAAGGGTTCAAGTATAAATCGCGGGTGGACAAAATTCCTCTGGGTCTAAAAACAAAAGACAGCACTTGGGGTCATCGGGTATAGGACACCCCTATTCTTGTCATTTAGGAAATCGTAAAGGACCTGTTGCCAATATCCCTTGGATCTTGGGGCAGGCCCACAACAAATGGAAAAGTGCCCGGGGGTTAAGAGAAGGCATTTCGGGCATATATCGGGGAATCCGGGCTAAATTTGTGGAGGTACCGGGTAGGTAGAATTGTACGCACGGTGTGGATATACAACTGTGTCACCAGTTCCTCATTTTTTGGAGACTCACTTAGGGGCTTCTAATGCAAGTGTCCATGGTCATCTGCAATAGGGCCCAACATCTACCTCCCAAGTTGCTTTCTTTGCTCCTGATGGGCGCCCAACTTCCCTCTTCAACAATACTGCATAAAATGAGGTGATTAGAGCCACGTTATAGAGTGGGGAGGGAGACTACAATAGAGGTGGTACTAGGGGAAATCCTGAAAGGTTATTTGGTTTATTTGGAAAAGTACCTGTAGGGCATGCCCGAAGTTTTGAAGTAATGAAAGGAAGGAAGCATTAGGAATAGGTACTTCAGCTGCCAGGTCTGATATGGTCCTAAATATCAGCTCCCTATACAATTGTTTACAGATAACAATTCCCCCTTCTTGCCAAACTGAGCTCTCCAAGGAAAGAAGCTCCATGCAAATCTTGTTGCCCCAAAGAGGTGTGTACTTATCTGCCCCTACTGTTATTAGAGCTCTGTTAACTTTGCTTACAAATAAGAGGCTTTGTCTAAGGATAGTGGGGACTGGCGTGTGGTAAAATGGAACGGGATTGGGACGCGAAAAGGAATGATAGGGTGCAAATACAAGTCCCTCCCAGGGTTTGATTTGATTAGAAGCTCCATTAAACTCCGTAAAATGCTCTGTTGTCTGCCATCTGGCCAAGTGGGAAAGCACTGAGCAGCCCAATATAAATTCGCAAATCGGGAACGACGCCCCTACCATATCCCAAGGGTGTTGCCAGGACTTGTAAAGAAAGGCGGCGCTCTACCATTGTTCCAAATGAAGGAGACCAGAATGGAGTTCAGCGAGAGGAACGGAAACACTGTCGAGTCCAAATGCTATCGGGGATTGAATGAGGAATGTATATAATTGGGGGAAAAGGATCATCTTCACTAAACTAATTTTGCCAATAAGCGACAGGGGAAGTTTACTCCAGCCTTGAATCTTATTGCGAAGGAATACAAGAAGCGGATTTATATTCAGCTTGCGGAACTCGAGCAGGGACCTCGATATATTGATACCCAAATAGGTAATTTGGGAGGATCATTGTAGAGGCACGGATAAAGCTTGTCGCGAAGGAGCAAACAGGTCCAACGGCAATAGATGGGATTTGTCAACATTCACCTGCAAACCGGAGTATTGGCCAAATGCAGTAACTACAGATAGGGCCCTGGAAAGTCAACTGTCAGCGTCCTGGAGATACAAGAGTGCATCATCAGCATACAGACTCAACTTCTCATGTAGAGAACCCACCGAAAATCCAACCACAGCCGGATCCTCTCTTATACGGGCAGCCAGGGGCTCAATAGCCAGGGCAAACAGGAGTGGGGATAAGGGGCATCCCTGTCTGGTGCCTCTTTTTAAGAACAGCGTATCTGATATGATCCCATTAACCCTAACATTAGCCGTCGGTCGACAGTACAGCAATTTAACCCAGGCTATAAATGAGGGACCAAACCCACATTTTTGGAGGACCAACCACAGATAATTCCATTCCACCGAATCAAAGGCTTTATTTGTATCCAAAGATACCAATATCCTAGCACCTATATTAGTGTGTGGGGCCTGCATGTTCATAAAAAGCCTACGTAAAGTCATGGCTGTGTGTTTGCCGGGCATAAACCCAGTTTGATCGGCATGGACTAGGGAGAGTATAACTGTGTTAAGACGCACGACCAAAACCTTGGCCAGTATCTTAACATCCGTCTGTAGTACAGAAATCGACCTATACGAGGAACATAATTCAGGGTCTTTACCTTCCTTGGGGATCACTACAATTAACGCCTCTCGCATCGAAGTCAGAAGACACAAAGCGTCCTTCGCCTCATTAAACAACCTGAGCAGCAACGGGCCAAAAAACTCTGGGTCCTGTTTAAAAAATTCTATGGGCAGTCCATCCGTTCCTGGGGATTTAGCGTTTTTAAATGACGAGATTGCTACCTGTATTTCCTCAGGAGAAATAGGAGCATCCAACAATGCTCGCTGTTCCCCATTGAGATAGGGTAGAGCCCAAATATTCCAAAATCTCTGCTTCCGAAACAACTGTGTGGGAACTATACAAGTCCGCATAAAAGGTGCGAAAGGCCTCTGCTACCAGCACAGGGTTCGAGATTTTAACTCCATCCGGCTGCACTAAAGTCGTAATTACCGGGGGTTCATGGGAACGTTTTGCCATGCAGGCAAGGAGCTTAACACAACGCTCTCCCATTTCAAAGAAAGATTGCCTAGTAAAAAAGGAGGTACGGGTCTCACGATCTCGCAGAAATTGCGTGTACAATTTTTGCTTCACGAACCAGCTAGACCTATTCTCTTCAGTTGGATTCCCGATGTATGACAGTTCCACGTTTGCCATCTCCAATGCCAACGA
>JAODAL010025445.1:0-58635 GCA_025379985.1 Phyllomedusa bahiana | reverse complement strand
ACCAAAAATTAAACACTGGCCATGCAGGGCCAGGACCCCCTCCCGGGCAGCGCGGACACCATGCCTCCCATTGTCCGTCAAAAGGTTTCCCGATTTGCAGTTGGCCCGGGGAGAAACCACACATCGATTTCTTGCGCATGACCGGACAGTTCCCCCCCTTGTACTTCTTCGCCGAGGCAACCGTTAGAACTGCGTGACACCGCTGTCCCTACACGGGGATGATGGAGCATACTTGTGGGGGCTGAAGGTGGTGAGGGGGAGGAGCGACATTGGCGCGGGACCGCTTTTGAAACGTGGGGAGAAAGCGCCGTCCCCTGTCCAAGTTGGGGTGTCCTGGCCGGAACAATTCACCCATGGGCCAAAAAGACATGTACGGGCCCTGACCGATTACAGCTCCAGACGTCCCGCGCCGTGCCCTTGGGAACAAAACCGAAAAGCTCAAGGACTGCCCCCCTTCTGTTCTACATATTAGAAGGCGGTACCCTTTTTGGAAAAAAAAATTTACGGCTTGCTCCCTCTCGGCTGGGCACAACCATTATTTCTCTAAGGGTGCAGAGTCCACAATTTGAAAGGGGGGGAATGCAGACCAAAAACTTACGGGGCCGCAGCCGTCACCTTAGGAGTTTGACGCATCTTTTTGCTCTTTGCAACGCCTCCTAAAAGACTGCGGCGAGTACGAGGAGCAAGCACTGGACCGGAGATGAGTAAAAGAGAAACACTCCCTCTGCAGGGGTGGGGACCCTTTGACTGGCTGCAATGGCATGCGTGCCACGGGCCTGCTGCTGCTGCTGTTGCGGGCGGCGGCAGGAGGGCCACCACTCTGAGCCACGTTTCTCCCAGATGGGGACGCTGCATTGTTGACCAGGCGGGTGCCAACGTTTGCTCCCGGCCCACGCTTTTACTTCTGCTTACAGTTCTACATATCCCAAATTTCGGCTCCTCCGGTGTCTAGCAAGCGAACCTGCCACAACCGTCGATATCGATTTTTACCAGCCAACGCTCCGCACGGTGAAGTGACAACTGCCGCCGCTGCCATCGCTGAGCCCTGTGCCAGCTACTTTCTTAGACCTGCGAAGCTGTTTTTATACCCCGTGCCGCTTGGCTCCCGACCTCACACTGCTGCTACCCTGCTGATTCAAGGCCATACAACCCACAATTGCTGGCTGCGCCGCTGCCTGCACGCCGCAAGCTTGACACCCCTCTCTCCTGACGAAATTAGAGCCCTCTCGGACTGCCTCACCCGGAATCCCAAGTGCGGTCGGCCCCTACATCATCATCTATTTGTGTTCATTGTCACTGCGGTCCATCATCCCACCGTCTGGTATGCAGAGGCTGACCCCTCACAACATGAACCTCCCATGCACTCTCAACATCTATACTTTGGCGCGCTTCCTGCAAGAAGCAGGGGATATTGGCCCCATTTCTTCGCTGCCAAGTAGCTGCCTGACTGCCCTCCCAAATTTCACCCTCGCTATATACTTGGCGCTTTTTTTTTGGGGGGTGGAAAAGACCCAGACCAAATATAGTCCTGCTGAGGGAACCGGATGGGAACAGAGCGGGTTGAGGACAGGTGAGGTGCCGCTTGACCCGCACCCGTGGCCATGCCAACTAATGGTTGTTTCAGACGTTTCCCGTCACCGACTCTTGGCTGTGGTTGTCAGATGACATCTGGAGAAGTGGATAACCTATTCAACCAATCAAAACCATTGGTTGCTGAACAACACACGGCCGCTAGATTACAGCGGCAAGTTGTGGCCTTCACCGAGTGACCCCTGCTCGACGACCCCTTGCTTGTGCTTAGCGACCTGCCTGAATGTTTGTGGCCATCTGCCACTCGCAGGTGAAGAGCCTGCCCACCTCTCTGTCCTGGACATAGCTGTTTGCTCTAAAATGTACAGACACTTTTGATGAAGAAAACTGTATATGATAAATACACACCCTGTATTTGAACGCCCAATGAACCCATAACAAGCTTGGTAACCCACCCCCCCCCCCCCTTTTATGAGGTGGGATATAAATTGGCGCACCACAAAATCAGAAAAATTTGACTTGTATTGTCGTTTAAAACTCTGTGTATTTTAACTGAATATAAAATCACAAACATGCTTTATTAATCTTCGGATATGAAATTATGCTACAGAATTTCTTCTGTGGCGGTGAAATACAAAGTTTCTTTTACTGAGATGCAACTGCAGAAAAAAGCTTAATTAACCCTGGATTAAATTGCCAAAAGAATTGAGCAAACCACAAACTAGTAGCTTTGTACGTGTTACAATGTGGTGTTTTTAACGTCACACAATAAGAGATAAAATTGTAATTAACGTGTGCTTGTGAATTATGCTAAGGAAAAATGTATATATTTGGCATTGAAAATGACGGTTTCTTGGGACCACCACAGCCGAAAAACAACGCTTAATTACCCCTGATGTAAATTGCGCCAACGAAATGAGCAGACCAAAATGAAGTGGTATTGTATTGTAAAAACGCTGTTTCCTAATGATACAACAGGAACTGGCTTAGTTACCCCCTTGGATCATGTCAATGTGAGTGAGGCAGATAGGATTTATATGTATATGCAGCTGCAGTGGACGCACACTGGAATTCAGATCCAATACCAAAAAAAATCAGAATAGAACGTTATGAGAACAGTCTCGAGACAAGCAGAGACACCCCACAAGATAATCCGTGTATAAAAAACTCTCATTTCTTCAGTAACAATCAGCCGCGCAGCACTTCGCCTGTTCAGTACAGTGAGAGCGGTATGAGTTCCCAGCGTCGCGGTGACATCACAGAATCCCGCCGGTCTCTGATTGGCTTCATCTCTGCACATGTCATGCTGGCTATGCCCTTCTTCCTCCCAGAGTGCTTTGCCCCATGTAGCACCATGTGCTCGCAGCCATTTTATCAATTAAAAGCACACTTCGTTCTGACCACATAAATTACAATAATGTTTTTTCAATACGCAAAATCCCTAGACAAATAACAGGATCCAATCACAGGGCTCGATAATGCTTTTAGAAATATTAAGATAGTCACATGTTTTACAGTTTCTGCATCGTGTGCCTTTGACTTGGCTAGTGAGCCATGTGTCCTCCCTAAACGGTGTAGTTTAGTGGCTCTGTACCAGATGGTCGCCAACATTTTTCCCTCTCTTATATGTAATGGAAGCAACATCTTTTAAATTCTCAGAAATAGTAGGATTATTCTTAAGAACAAGCAAAAAATGTGAGATTATTTGTCAAGTTCCTCTAAACGCCGAGTCATTGATACCTATGATCCTTATTAGTTGTTTTCCAATCCTTTTTTTGGGTCTAACAAGTTTCCCCTGAACTTCATCTGAATTAAATTAAATGTAAAATGTTTTTAGGGTTCCCATTTGTCCCTAAACCTGGATTTAAGTTCCTGAGATTTTAGCCTGAACTGCTCCATGGAACTTCAGAAATTGTCCATGCCTAAGGGGATATGGATGGAAAATAATCCACCCAAATATTGTTTCTGCCAGGATTTGTGAAAAAATGCTGTTATTCCCCAAAATTTTATTTTTTTCAGGAACCAGAAGTAAAGGTGGTCACTATGACTCTCAAGTAAAATGTAGACAGATCTCATTAGTAATTAGGTCTAAAATAAATCAAGTTAAAGGACACTATAATTTCCAGTCCCACTTTATGATACCTCTAATAATGCCCCCAAAACTTAAAAAAATATATCGGGACGGGGTTTTTCTCAAAAAAAAGTTCCCGCCCACAGCCCAGGAAAAATTTTGTATCGTCCCCTTTGCAAGAATTAACCCATTTTTTGCCCCCTAACTGGTGGTAGAAATTTCCATTAAACACAAACTTTTGGGGACATGAAAAAACGGGCTTTACGCCTGTTTTTTGGGGGTATACTGCGCCTCCCCGCCCGAATCCCCCTGCGGACGCAGGATGCATGTAAAGGGGCAGTGTTCGCCACTTTCAGCTGCCACCGCATGAAGGGGGGGCAAGGGCGCGGGTGGGTGCGTTGTAGGCGTTCTGGGGCGGGGGCGCGGGGCGCTCAAAACCCCGAGGGATTTACGATCGCGAGTTGGCAAAGCGGGCGCACACGCTCGCCAGCTCCGACAGGGGACCGTTAAATTTGGGCAAAGCCCGGGGGCGGCGAAGTGAAGCAGGACGGGAACTCGAGGAAGCAATTGAAGATCGCGACAGAAATCTCTGCGCACCATCCGCAACCGTGCCAGCAGGAGTATGATTCCTGAAAAAAACGCCTTTAATAAAGGCGGAAAGCATTCTCAGAAAAGGAGCTGAACCTCAAAAATAAACATAATAAAAAAAAAAACACTTTCCAAAAAATCTAGAACTGCGCAATATCAAGAAATCGGATATTGAAATTGGCCGGTAAATACAGTAATTGAAATTCTGAAATCAATTCTTTATTGGACTGGCATAAACCGGCCATCAGAATATGATCGACAGTGGAACCATAAACCTAATGAGAACGATGACCACTCAGAATCAAGCGGCGGGACAGTTCAAAATACAGAAAGAAAAAGCAGAAAAGAGCTGATTGGCAGAGCTAGCCGGGGGCTGGCTATCTCGGCCAATCAGAATAGGTAGCGACAAAGACCCATTATAGCCTATGGAGAATTTTGAACCAACTCAAAATCCCCAAGGTCGGACATTCAAAAAACAGTAAAAAGTCATATTATTATTCATTTTATAATAACAAGAACGGACAACATCTGTATTTTTGAACAGTCCCCGCCTTGAATTTTGATTGGACAATAGTTCCTCCAAAGGTTAAAATGTTCTTTTGACGCTCCTATTCTGAATGTCTGAGCGTAGCCAAGCCCCACTATCGTTCAACCAATCAGCTCTTTTTCCTGCAATTTTACTGTATTTTGAACTGTCCACGCTTTGATTCTGATTGGTCAATAGTTCTCCAAGGATATAATGGTTCACTGCTCGCAACCTATTCTATTGGGCTGCTTCTGCCGACCAATGAGAATAGCTTTCCTGAAATTGAATTACTGTATTCTTTCCCGGCATATTTCCAATTATCCTAATACATTAAATTAGGATATTTGTAAAGTGGATTTTTTTTTTATGTATTTTTTATTATTGAGGAATTCCGCTCTTTTTCTGAGAATGTTAAACGCCTTTAAAAGGCTATATTTGATTCATACTCCCCACCCTCAGGAGAATGATATCTCGCTGTTTTCCCCGCCTGTGGCTCGCATCCAGAACAGATTTTCCGCGCATACCCCGCACGGCGCCAAATTCCCTCACTGCGCCATGTCCCCCGCACTGTGCCTCCACACACTGCCGAGGCGCAGGGAACTTTTCCCCACATGTACGATGCACCTCCTCAGCATGACAGGCGAATCATAGGCCTCAGCCCCGCACTGCTCCACAGTCCCCACCACCTGCAACCCCATACACTAGCAGGGCGCTTCTGACTTTATCCCCGGCATGTATGGTGCACTACCTCCGGGCGGCGAATCAAGGCGCAGCGCCGCACTCAACCAAAGTCCCGCACTGCTCCTAACACACTGTCGGGCGCGGTCGGACTTTACAAGGAAAGTATTGACGCTCCAAAGGCCCCGACATTAATCAGGCGCAGATTTTGCCGGAAAACTAGCGGAAAAGCGCGCCCGGACCCGGCGGGCTTCATACATGTCGCCCAAAATAGTTATGTGTGAGAACAAAGTTGAGGAGATCGAAGACCAGCAAATTGTGAGGTTCCAAAAATATACTCATTGTATCAAGAAAATGCGAAAGGAATATGCCCGTAATTTTTAATCTGACAAATTGTGTTTCCTATGTTTGACGTAAAAAGCTATATTTTCAATGTTATTTTAAAGCTCAAACTCCTAACTGGTAAACACCTGTTTACTTCTATGTTTCAGAACCAAGTGAACACCTTCTTTCAATTTCCATTATGCTGGAAAATTGCATCGGCATATTAGAACTAGTGATGAGCGATTGTGTCAACTATCGTTATTGATCCGATAGTCGATATTGGGAATTATCAAGACGATTTCCGATAGTCCTATAAAAAGATTTTATAGCGATAGCATGGGAGAAGGAACAACAACCTTCCATTCCTTCATATACACCCAAAGCAGTGCTGGAGAAGCGTGGACTAAACATCCACAACAGTAAACTGGAATAACGAGCCAACATCTTAGGCAACGTAATACTTAGTTTATAAAATTCACAGTAAAAAATACCACAGACCATTCCCTAACCCTGTCTTGTACCACAGCAATACCCTTAAACCTGCATGACCCACACATTAAAAGTTGCCAGAATGCAGTATTATAGAACCATCATTTTACTTTTAACTGGACCTTGATTTCTATGTCCTGGGCCACAGCATGTTAGCCCCGAACCTGCATGAGCCCCATTTAAAAAAGTGCTGAAAAAGGAACCTTTTAACCACCATTTTTAGTTGAAACTGTGACAATGACTATATCAGTCCTGGACCGTATTATGACCTTAAACCTGTCTCAGCACGCCACAGATTTACAATGTTCCGGAAAAAGGAGTCTTAGAACCACCATATTAGTTGAAACTGGTACATAGACTATACCATCCATTACCGCATCGATGACCCATAAACCTGCTGAACCACAGATTAAAAATTGCCGGAAAAAGAAGTCTTTCAACCACCATTTTAGTTGAACCTGGGACATTGACTATTAACCGTCCCTTGTGCCACAGCAAAAGAGCCCCAGAACCTGCATTACCCCAATTTAAAGTTCTGGAAAAAGGGTCTTTTCCAACCAACCAAATTAGTTGAACATGTACATTGACTATACCTGTCCTGGCCACATCAAGAGCCCCCAAACCAGCATCGACACCCACATTAAAAAAGAGCTGGAAAGAAGGAGTCCTTACAACCACCCTTTTAGTTAACTGGACATTTAACTATACAGACCTGGATCTCAGAATGACCATTAAACCTGTCTGACCCACAGAATTAAAAAAGTGCCCCAAAAAGGAATCTCATTGGAAACAAACCATTTTAGTTGAACTGGACATTGACTATCCCTGTCCTGGACCGCAGAGCATGACCCCAAAACCCGCAAACCCTCATGACGATGGAAGCAACAGACCATTTTGAGAGCCGTGACTGGGAGGACGAGGAGGTAAGGACAGCTGATGCAGGTTGCATAAACCACTGAAGAACAGATTGTGCGACACTGTTCAAAACTGAGATACACAGGGCCCTGACCCCAGCGATGACAGGCCTGACGGTCCTGCAACCGACAATCCACTGCTTGCGTGTTGTCGCCAGCAATGGAAGGAGCACCTACTCTCCATACCTTACCCCCTCCATGTCCTACACCCCCTCTTTTTGCTCGCTTACCCCACCAGCAATATCGCTCCATGTTGCATAAAGATAAAAATTAAGAAGGATGGAAGAGTTTTTTATTGACAGTCACATATTAAAATGACGCAAATCACGAGCTATTCTTAAAATCCCCCCTCAATTCCTACAGCCAACTAGGAATAGAAACCTGAAATCTTACCTAGCGAATACCAGTGAACATGCGGTCTGGTGGACAGAACCGTAAGACAAAATCAACAGTGGGTTCTCCTTCATATTCCCAGGGATATTACAACTGCCCAGTTAGGAACTAGGAATTTATAGTTTTTCAACAAAATATCATAACAAGGGTGCTATCTGCGCCAAACTGAGATTCACTAGCGCAATAAAACAATTCAGAAGTTATAAACGAGGAGAAATTGCGTTTTTTGCAGCAATGACAAATTAGAAACAGTTGCTAGAAAAATTTTCTATCAGAATTGTCAAACAACGTTGGCAAATTGAATCAACGAGGGCCTGCACCACGAGCAATACAGCTATTTAAAAGTTATACGGATAACAAACAGAGTTTTTTAGACCAATGAAATACACCAACAGTAACTAAAAGATTTCTATCAGTAATCCCAATATATTAAGTTCAAGGTGGCTATTTGTAAAAAACTGGGCGAACCAAATTGCAATGCAGCTATTTAAATGTTATAACGGATAAGTAAAGGTGGTTTTTGCAACCAAAGAAATACAACAGTGGTCTACCGACAAAATGGTTTGTATACAAATTAAAAGATACAAGGGTGGCTCTTTGAACAAAACTGGGCCGCACCAAAGTGAAACCCAGCTATATAAATCTTAAACAGATAAGAAATGGTGATTTTTTTTTTACCAACATATAAATTATTATTGAATTTTAGTCAATGGCAAAATACAAAAGGAAAAAGCAACAATAACACTAGTCAAAAAAGACCTAAACAATTTAACAGGTAGTCATGATTCATTCAACAAGTACATATCAGTGTTTCACCCATATCCACAAGCAAGTGAATTTAGCGAAGTAAGGTCTTGCAAAATATAACATAAGTAAAAAATAGCATTCCTGCATTACCTAAATATCCTTTGTTAAAACTATTAATAAGGAGTACAGCATTCTAGGTTCGGTGGTCTCAGATGGAGCCCATCCTTTAAAGGGAGACACTGTCAAATAAACATGGCAACATTTAATCCTGCTAAGAAAATGTAAGAAACTTAAAGCACAAGTATAGAAAGAGAGTCATAGTAATCCGGTGAACTACGCTTAAACCAAAAAGGGGTAGTTCCTTCTTTCGATCCCCTATTTTAAAGAACTTGGACACGTACCAAATAAGCCCATCTGTCTCAATTTTTTAGGGACTAAATGTGCGAAATTGATTAAAGCAAGTTTCCGAATGGAACTATTACAATCGATCTTTGAACACCACAGCAATTGCAAATGGTGTAAGGTTGCTTCCAATGGAAGGCCATTACAAGCCTATGCCTGCCATCAACCCATGAAAATAATTACTGTCCAAAGCAAGGAGGAAAGTGCATTAAGGGATATCAGGATTGCTAATTCTCCCGCGTTAGTGAAAAAGGAAGGCCTATAATCACTGAAAGGAGTCGCTCCACTTCCAACCAAAAATCTCTATCCGCTGGACAGTCCAACACATAGAAGTAGTGATCCCAGAGCACCACAATTCCCTTCACTAAAGTTGGGAATATCCAGGAGTCGGCATATGCGCTAAGCGGGTTAGGATAGATACCATCAATGCAATATCCTAGACAATTCTGTGTGATAAATGATCTAGATAATTTAAGTGGAAGAGCAAGAGTGCCTCAATCCACTTCATCCAGCAAGAAAGATGTCACTAATCCTTTCCCACCTCAATGCAATAGTCGTGTCTTGCTAGGTAACATCACCGAGAAAGTGTAAGTGTACGGCTAATGAAAGGCCCTTTATCAATCCTTTCTTTATTCGATATGAAATTTTAGAAATAGGGGAGTTGGTTGTTGGTTTAGGAACCCAATCCAAACTGTGAATAATTTGACGTAAGTTGTTAGGTGTAAGTAACAGAATTGAGTTTTGTGTACCACCAAATTCTAGTTTCAAATCATCTTGACGATTTAAGAGTATCGCTGGAGAACATATCTCCTATTTTAACTAAATCACTAGATAACCATTTGGGATACAGATAGGGATGGAAAGACATAGTTCAACACAGAAAGCGAGCAGTCGTTCCTATGTACCAAACCTTGTGAAGGGCACTAATAATTAGACCAAGCTAAGCAACGATTGGAGGTGGGAAAAGTCCCAACTCGAAATCAGTGACCAAATAGTGGCTGCAGATAATCCCATACCACACTGAAAATGGTAAAGTTGATTGGCATTCCCTTTGAAAGACCAATGGTGTGCCATCGGATTATTCCATAAATAAAAAATAGGCTACAGAGCACAGCCGGCAACATATACTAATAATGAAGATTTGGGGCTTATAGGCCTCGCCAGTATTACTATGACTATAAAGATAGTCCCTTTATAAAAACGAGGCTTTTTTAGAGCGCCCCAGAATGATTTTAAGATTAGGAAACTGGGAGTTTTTTCACTAGTGGTTATGGAAAAGGAAAGGTATTTGATCGGCAATGAACAGGAAATTGGTCAAAAGAATCATTTAGTACAGGTTTATTCTTGCCATCCATGAGAGGGCAGTTGCTGTAATCTAGTTTATTTCCGACAGCAGAGAAACCTCAAGGTCCACCAATTTGCTGCTTATAGTCTTTGGTAAGGTGTCGGAAAGAGTTTAATACCTAAATAGGAAACAAGATCATCCATAAGATATTGGAATTTGCTTTAGTTGTAAATTTAAGAGATTCGTTGGCAATATTGAATGCTAAAAGTGTGATTTGGACTTAATAAGTTTATATAAGAGAGGCGGGAATACCATATAAGAAAGGTTGAGAAGAAGCATGAAAGACACCAGTGGGTTTTGGCAAGTGATTAGTATAAACTTCGTCCAGCATATAAGCAAACCTTATGTTCAGCTTTTGTTTAATGATATGCCCGAAATTAAAAGGAGCATGTTTGCTGATAGTACAGCCAATGGATCAACACACAAGTGAAATATGAAAGGTGGACAGTGGACAACCCTGCGAGTTCCGTTTGTGAACTGAAATCTGCGAGAGAAAACCCGATGCATACACTCTTGCAGAAGGGTATGGTATAGAGTGCTAGTATATCCCTTTAAAATTGGAACCATCAAAGCCAAACATCTTTAATACTTCTTCAAGATATACCCAATTGAGTTCTATCAAAGGCTTAATTCCCCGCCCAGAGATAGTAAAACTGCGATTGAAGGGTGGGTTTTTAATTTATGTAACAAAATAAGACGTCAACGGGACCCCATCCCAAGCCTGTCGTGCATGAAACAACGCGCTAACCTGTATCTCTATATGATTCAGTAGGGATTAATGGACATCAGCTTGTTCGCAATAAATTTTGAATATAATTTGAGTCACAGTTGAGAGTGAAATTGGGTCTATAATTAGTTACTAAAGATCTGTTTTTTTGCCCTGGTTTCGGTTATAGTTTGTTATGATAGCTGAAAGCATTTCTTTGGGGGCAGACCGTAATTATAATCGCATATGAAAGTAATCCAGGAGATGGGAGCTAAAAATGGGTAAGTAAGATTTGTAATATTCGTTTGTTGAATCCATCCGGCCCGGGCGATTTATTAAGTTTAGAATTTTTAATAGTGTGCTCCAATTCAGAGATAGATATAGGATCATTAACGGGAATGTTTTTGTTGTTCTGATAGGACTGTGAAGGTGGTTCTACTAAAAAATAGTCTATATCCCGTCCTTGTTAACCAGAAAACTCGGGTTATCCTTCCCAATGTTATACAAGATTTGGTAATAGTCTGCCAAAGGAGTCTGCATTCGCTGGGGGTCATAGCTTTTTCTTCTTAACGGGATGTTAAAAAAAGGAAATATTGGAATTTGCATAGTATCATTTTGACCCAACTTGCCAGAAATTCCCGGACGTCCCCACCAAGATAAAGTCCATTTGGACACTGGACAAACATTTTTCCTATTCTCTTAGATTCAATTCCTAAGGTTTGTGTTTTGAGAGTTTGATAATTCATATTCAGGTTTAGTCTGTGGTGTATGCTTAAGTTGGGTCTCTACCACTTTAATATTCAACCAATAAGGTCATCTAATATCTTTTCCCCCGCTATGTATTTTCCTTAGATGCTAAGGCTATAAAAATTCCTGTAATATAGGCTTTTTGAGCGCACCACAGTGAATAAGGGGAAGGGGGCAGAAGGAGTATTACTAGAGAATGTACTCTGTTAGAATGCTTTTCGGATGTTATCCATTACCTCTTTGGATTTTAAATAGAAAGTGATTAAAGCGCCACAAAAAATCGGAGGTGGGAGAGAAAGCGTCTTTAATTGTGATAAAAACTGGAGCAATGATTCTGACAGGTGCGAAGCCTATTTCAGAATGCTATTGTATTGGATAGAGTGCCATTCTGTATGTTGAGGAAAAAATTCTAATCTAGAAAAGGTGCCATTGTTCGGCAGAATAAAAGGTGAAGTCAACATCGCAAAGGGTGAGTATAGAGCCAGTGATCATTAAATTCTCCTCTAAAACGGAGGTGCAGCAAGTCAGGGCGTTTTTGATACTGCTCTTAGATCTATCCATATCTGGTTATTTATGACCAATTAAAATCGCCACATAAAATTGAGTATTTTTTGCGTGATTCGCTTGAGCCAAAATAATTACTTAGTCTAATAAAGGAAGTTGATGTGAATCTTGTGTGCATATAATTCTAAGATATTATAGGGTGAGAGAATTTATTAGGCATTTTAAAATGATGAATCGACCCTTAAGTCTATATGTGACTCAAGGGGGGATAAAGCTATAGTGTCTTTGACAAAGAATTGCTACACCTGCCTTTTTTTTTTGGTCCCAAAGGTCGAGTGGTAAAGAAGTATGGAAACTTCCTATGTTTCAAACGCCTGAACTATCTCTTTAAAAGGTGCGTCTCCTGTATACATACTATAATCGGCCTATGGATTTAGGACCTCCCTCCAAAACAAAGAAACGTTTAAACGGTGAATTTTAACCCTATTTACGTTGGAGTGACATAATTTGATCCCCTGAAGTAAAAGTTTAGCAGTTTGAGGTATTAAGTTGGAGATAGTGGTCATTGAAGAAAATCATCAGAGTTGAGGTACTATCAAAGGTAACTAGTTACCAACTCAATGAAGAACAGAAATGAATAAACCAACATTGTGTAATTGTGAAATTAGTAACATTACAAGCCAAACAACAAAAAAGTCACATAGTAGCAACAAGCCCCAATAAAGATAAGACAAATTTCTAGCAATAATCCCCAAAGGGAAAGAAAGTGAGAGGCAAGTCTTTCCACGAACCATCGGAAGAATATGAAAGCAACCCATCTGTGATCAACGTAGACTCCTGACGAAGCATAGAAACAGAAGTATATGGAGAGTATCAGTTTGAGCTGTCCATTGAATCATGACTTGGAACCTTATCCTTACCAGAGCGGTGGGTTATCATTTTCGGTCAGACTTGAGTCTTTGAAGACAGGAGTAATGTCTGAAGAAGAGAGAATGTTTCCAACTCATAAGTAGAAGGGGCGTTTTACTTTGGGGCTTGAAGCAAATATGAGACAGCCATATTGGAGATGATAACTTATACTTAAAGCCCCATCTTTAGAGATTTCTTTGTCCCTTAGAACCATGTAAAGGCCTGGAAATTCCTTCGCTTAACAATAGTCCATTGCTGAAAGATCAGGGAAAATTGAAATGGAGTGAAAACGGACTGTGAGCCTCATGGGCTATTTCCGAAGAGCGTCTGAAGAAGTCCTCCTTTGACGGTTGTAAAAATGAATCCCCCCTTGCAATGTAATCTTCTAAGCTGCTTGGGAAGACAGATTTATATGTTAGGGGATTCTATGGAATACGATCAATCATAAGTTCCTGAGGAGAACATTTACGCGGACCACCGCCCAAAGGTCAGAGAGATACTGGTTTAGGTTGATAATCGGGAGTAACAAGCTTCTGAATACCTCTGATTCTGACGTTGATCAGCGAGACTTGACTCAAGACATTTCACCTTAGCTTGTAATCTCTGCACCATCATCCACCAAAGTCAGCATTTGCGTCGATGAGGTAATTAAGGGGAAGTTGCAAATCTGAGAAATTTGTTTTCACAATGTGGTCAGCTTCGGGAAGCAAGGGGATTGAAATCCTGTTTTAAGTCAAACACCTTTGCTTCAAACAGAATGCAAGGATTATTCTGAAGGTAAGAGAATAGTTGATTAAGTGTGTAGTACAGTAAGTGGTTTGATCATCTGTCAAAATTTTTGGTCATGAAGTTCAAGGTCATAGACCTCCGCTCTGGAAGAAGAGGTGGTAGAGGTGGTTTGGAACTGCAGGCCCCTTCCTGTAGAAACATTGGTATGAGCATAGGCAGGAAAGAATTGAGGAAGTATTGGATGGTTAATCCTGGTATCTTTTTTCTTAGAATGTTCCTCCAATGGTAGTAAGAAGATGTGAGTAACGTAAGGTTGTGAAGAATGAGTGATTAATCTAATTGATAGTTTTTTTTGTTTTTTTATATATACAAAAAGGTCACTTCTTCTTTTCTAATCGCAAAGGCTTCAAATGGGGTGGCTGAAGTGACACTGTGTGCACTCTATTGCTTGAAAAGGAAATCCTCAGGGATGAAGAATTTGTGACGGTGGGGAGGGGGGGGGGGTGGGGGGGTCAGGGGGGGGGGGGGGGGGGCACCCCCTGAAGTTTCCTCAGACCATCAGAGAGTAATGGGATAAATAGGCTACAGTAAATGACAATAGAGAGCAGCCCCGTAGTGTAGATACAAGCCGAACTTAAAAACTTCAAGAAAGTCTCAATGACAGATGGTATAGCCCATAACTTGGAATAAACTTCCCACAAATTTAAAAGCTTAATTATGCCGCAGGGTTATGCAATGGGGTCAGAATCTGCAGCAGGCAGGGCAGGTTGCAGTAATAGGAGATGCATATAAATGTGCACAGAAGCTTGTGTACTCTGGATTCACATGGGCTTACAGGCAAGCTGGTAGAAAAGTGAGCAGGCTGATATGTGTGGGGTGCTGCAGTCAGCCCAGGTCAGGCCTCCACTGTCAACATGGCGAGAAGCTGAAAGCTAAAACCCTCATCTAGGGTCTCAGTCCTGTACACACCAGGAAGATTTTTCACTGGCTGCATCAGAGTTAAAGTTGCAGGATCCGCTCCCAGTCACTATCAGAGGGAAAAACAAAGGCTTACAGCATGAGTCTGCAATTACAGCCAGCTGGTACAGGAGAAAGTACATGCAGACACGTACTGTGTGTTGCACTCTGCTGCCCACTTCCTCTCCCCACCGACCACCCCCCCAAAACCGACCAAGAGCTTATAGTAAAGAGATCCAAGGCCACACATGAAAAGAGGAACCACGCTAAGGTGAGGACAGAGTACAGTGCAGAGGAAAGAGCTCCAGGTTTCTGCTAAATTAGAACAAAGCCTTAGCACACCCATGACCAGGGCAGGGAAGTCAGACACAGGCTGATAAAGAAGGCTGAGTCTCACTCACCTGCTGCCACAGCAGTCCTATCACAGGCCTCAGATCAGGAACACCTCACTGCGAGGTCTGTTTCAGGGTATCCCCCACACAAGGTTTCAAAAGTTCCCGTGCACAGTCAGGAGTATGGTTTCTGGAAACAAACAGGCTTAGAAGCATTTTATTAAAAGCAGATTTGAGCCGAGATGAGGAAGTCTCCTGGAGAGCACACAGCAGATGCAAACCAGCTACATCCGGTATCAAGACCCACGCCCCACAGAAAAGGTGGTTTTTGGCACCAATGAAATACAACAGCATTACCAACAAAATGTAAGTATTCAAAATTAAGTCAAGGAGCTGCTTTGAACAAAAACTGGGCCACACCAAAGTGAAATAACAGCTATTTAAATCTTATAACGGATAAGAAAAGGTTGTTTTTTGCACAATGACATACACCTTCAAATAACATTATATATACTTTTCTTTTCACTTTAACTTTACTACTAAGCCCCAAAATTTCTGTAACCAAATATAAATTACAATATGGGTCTTTGAACAAAAATGGCCTGCGCCAAAGTGAAAAACACCTAATTAAATTGTGTACGGATAATAAAAGGTGGGTTTTGCACCTATAAAGTACACCTGCAATTACTAGCAAATTTCTGAATCGTCATATAAGTACAAGATGGGTCTTTGAACAAAAATGGCCTGCGCCAAAGTGAAAAACACCTAATTAAATTGTGTACGGATAATAAAAGGTGGGTTTTGCACCTATGAAATACACCTGCAATTACTAGCAAATTTCTGTATCCTAATATAAGTACAAGATGGGTCTTTGAACAAAAATGGCCTGCGCCAAAGTGAAAAACACCTAATTAAAATGTGTACGGATAATAAAAGGTGGGTTTTGCACCAATGAAATACAACAGCAGTTACTAGAAAATGTCTGTATCCTAATGTAAGTACAAGGTGGGTCTTTGAACAAAACTGGGCTGCACAAAATAAAAGATACTATTTCACCTCAGGTGCGAGGTGTGCTGGCCAAAAACGGGTAAAAAAAAGCCATTTCAATGCAGTTTCAAAGCAGAGTCTGCGCTGCACAATATACACTCTCCTTTCAAAAACCTGCCTGCCTACCTGTCTGTCTGTGTTCGGCCCCCCTCACCCCCTCCACCCCCCGCGGCTGTACAGCGCTAGATGCTTCTTTAAAAGTCTCAGCCTAACGAACTAAGAACTGAAATTCTCTAATCTACCTATGTTCTAATGTTCACAGCTAAAAGCATAGTTGAACAAAGAGAACTGTGTCTCTGATCTGAGCTGTATTAAGGAGAGATCTAGCACACGTCCTGCTCTAATGAGACACACTGACACAGTGATGCTGAACAGGAAGGGCTGTTCTATGCAAATCGAGGTCATGTGATTTTTCCAGCCAATGACAACCATACACATCACAGTCATGACGTTGCACACCCAGCTCACCCTGCTCTATACTCTAAGCTGATTTCCTGGCCGCCAAAATGACAGGAAACGGCGAAAATAGTGCGATAGTAATAGATTATGCGCAGATTCTCACCTAAATTATCGCGTGATCGGAAATTTCCGATCAACCTAAAAACTGTGCCGGTTTCAACTTTGTCGATTATAATCGCTCGTCCCTAATTAGAACTTGTGATATCTATATAAATATATACAAGTCTATATGTTGAAGGAATCTGACGTCTTTTACAGAATTTATTGGAGTACATTAGGCTTCTTATTGGGCCATGGCTACATTTAGGGACATATCTACTGCACTATCTGCTGCGGAATATGTTGGCGCTATAGAAATAAAGATTATTATTATTATTACTGCACTACTGTACATGTTTTCATAGTTATGTAAGTGAATATCTTGTACAATAAAAGTGGTAATCCTTTCTGTGATGTTTACCAATACATTGTTTATCGTTATTAGTGCCCTAGTTTATTTCCCTTTGTTGCTATTTACATCTGTGGAGGGCTATATACAGGGTTTATGCAGGAAAATGGCAGAGAACAGGATCACTGTTTTCAGGGCAATTGCCACATCTCGGTACGGACAAATTTGTTAGGGATCTTGGTATGGTGACCTTTTTTTATTATTCTTTATATTAACTCCTTACCAACATTGGACCTATGAGTACGTCCTAATGCCGGTAAATGGCTTTGTAGCTAGATAGCCGCCGGATGTTAGCTGTCGATTGCAGCTAACAATCGGAAGTTACAGCTCGGGAGGGCATCGGCACCATCCCATGCTGTTTAACCCCTTAAATGCCATGGCAAAGATAGCAGCGGCATCTAAATCAATGAGAAATGGTGTTCCTCACTGTGATTGGGGCACCCGCGGCGCAATTGCAGGCCCTGGATTGTGAAGGCTTCCATCACTGCTATGTTTTCGATTTTGCTACTTCCGGCCCCAGGCTGCAAGTAGTAAAACTGACATCTTTGTACACTTTAAGGCATTGTACTACAATGGATTAGGCTGTAAATATGATCACTCTCCTAGTTAGTCCAGGCTGTATGTATAACTGTTTACACCAATACAGGTGCTCTGGTTACAGCAATGCAGGTGTTCTGGTTGCAAGGAGCTTGTGGAGCTTGGAGCTGACAGCTCTGCAGACAAGAGAACATTGCAGGAGGTCTGCAGAGCTGTGGCATCCTCTTCCTTCCACTGCTCACACAAAATGATGATGTCACAACTCTTCAGTGAGGGAAGACACGCCTATTGGGAGGAGAGACCTGCTTACTGAGAGGAGAGACTTGCACCTGGATTAGAAACAGCTCAAGTATGCAAAAGTGTGTAATGATAAAACTCCTTTAAGTCCTGGTGGGAAGTTAAAGGGGTTGGACTAAAATTTCTTACTAACTTAAAGCACAATGTGTCACGAGAAAACAGTTTCTGAATCACATGGATAGGTAAAGGTGTCAAAAAAATTTTCTCACATAAAGTGACACATGTCAGATTTCAAAAATTGGGCTCTGTCAGAGAGGCCAAAGCTGGCTCCGGCGGTAAGGAGTTAATTAAAAAAGAAAGTGAGGCAACATGCTCCTTGAGCGTTAATTATTCTCTCACAATAAGGCTCACTGACAAAGGGGGATATCTGCTTAAACATATTACAAGATAAAGAGGGGTATAGGACCCTCGGGACAGACCCTACCTTAAAATTCCAGCATGAACTTAAATCTATCCTGACCATGGGTTTGTGGAATTGATCAAAATGAAATGTGATTTCTTTATCTGGAGTCACCCAAGGTGGCCACTTTCTGTGGCCTACCAAAAGTTTATAAAGGTACTAACTAGAGATGGGCGAATTGATTCTAACGAAGTGGAATTCGTTTAGAATTTCAGGAAAACTTCGATTCTGAACGAAGTCGAAGTTTGGGGTAATTCGCGGGAACAAAGTGTGTTTTTAATTGATAAAATGGCTGCGAGCACATGGCGTTACATGGGGCAAAGACGTCTGGGAGGAAGAAGGGCGTAGCCTAAATGACATGTGCAGAGATGAAGCCAATCAGAGACCGGCGGGATTCTGTGACGTCACGGCACTATATAAGTCAAGGCGCGATGCTGGGAGCTTATACCGCTCTCCTTGTATGGAGTATGGAAGATGCTGCCACGGCTGCTTATGATATCTCTTACTAAAGAACTCATTTTTATACAGCGATTTTCAGAGACTGCTTCTCTTACGTTCTAATTTTAATTTTGTGGGGTATTGGAACTGAAGTCCAGTGTGCGTCCAATGCAGCTGCATATACATGTTAATGCTATCTGCTCACAGCACATTGAATATCCAAGGGTTATCTAAGCCTGTTCCTGTTGTATTCATTTAAAGAAACAGCGTTTTTACAATCCAAATACCACTTCATTTTTGGTTGCTCATTTCTTTTGCGCAATTTACATCCAGGGGTTAATTAAGCGTTGTTCTGCTGCTGTGGTCACTAAAAGAAACGTTCTTTTTCACTGCCAAAAAGAAATTTTTCCTGTAGCATAATTCATAACCGAAGGTTAATTACAAGTTTTTTCTGTTGTTGTGTACCGTAAAATACACGCCATTTTAACATGCTACAAAGCTGGTAATTGTTGGCAGCATATTTCTTTTGCGCAATTTACATCCAGGGGTTAATTAAGCGTTGTTCTGCTGTTGTGTTCACTAAAAGAAACGTTCTTTTTCACTGTCAAAAAAGAAATTTTACTTGTAGCATAATTTATAACCGAAGATTAATTAATTACAAGTTTTTCTGTTGTTGTGTATCGTAAAATACACGCCATTTTAACACGCTACAAAGCTGTTAATTTCTGGTTGCTCATTTCTTTTGCGCAATTTACATCCAGGGGTTAATTAAGCGTTGTTCTGCTGTTGTGGTCACTAAAAGAAACGTTCTTTTTACACCACCAAAAAAGACATTTTACCTGTAGCATAATTCATAACCGAAGGTTAATTACAAGTTTTTTTGTTGTTGTGTACCGTAAAATACACGCCATTTTAACACGCTACAAAGCTGGTAATTTTTGGCAGCACATTTCTTTGCGCAATTTACATCCAAGGGTTAACTAAGTATTTTTCTGCAGTTGTACTTAGTAAAAGAAACATTCTTTTTTACCGCCAAGGAAGAAATTTTGTCTATAGCATAATTCATATCCGAAGGTTAATTAAGCCTGTTTGTGCTTTTATATTCAGTAAAATACACAGTGTTTTTAAACGGCACATACAAGTCAATTTTTCCTGCCCATTTGTGGCGCGCAATTTATATCCAAGGGTTACCCAAGCTTGTTACTGGGTTCATTTGGAGTCAAATACAGGGTGTGTATTTATCATATACAGATATCTTCATCAAACAGTGTCTGTACATTTTAGAACAAACAGTATGTCAGACAGAGAGGTGGCAGGCTCTTCACCTGTGAGTGGCAGTGGCACAAACATTCCTGGAGCAGGCCCAGGTCGCAGCACAGCAAGGGGACGTCGCAGCAGGGGTCACTCGGTGAGGCCACAACTGCCGCTGTAATCTAGCGGCCGTGTGTTGTTAAGCAACCCAATGGTTCTTGATTGGTTGACTAGGTCATCCACTTCCTCCCAGATGACATCTGACAACCCCAGCCAAGAGTCGGTGGGAACGTCAGACACAACCCTTAGTTGGCATGGCCCAGGAGTGGGTCAGCGGCCCTCACCTGTCCTCAACCCGCCTCTGTCCCATCCGGTTCCCTCAGCCAGAGATCTACTATGTGGTCTGGGCTCAGCACCACTATATAGCAAGGATGAACAATTTGAGGAGGGCAGTCCGCAGCTGCTTGGCAGCAAAGAAATGGGGCCAATATCCCCTGCTTCTTGCAGTAGGCGGCAAAGTATAGATGTGGAGAGTGGCATGGGAGGTAATGTTGTGAGGGCTCAGCCTCTGCATACCAAGACTGGTGATGAGGACAGCAGTGACGATGAAACACAAATCGATGATGATGTAGCCGACCGCACTTGGGAGCAGGGTGAAGCAAGGGCTTCCTCATCGTCAGGAGAAGAGGGCGTCAGCTTGAGCGTCAGGCAGCGGCGCAGCCAGCAAGTGGGTTGTGTGGCCGTGAGTCAGCAGGGTAGCAGCAGTGTGAGGTCGGGAGCCAAGCGGCCACGGGGTAAAAAACACGCTTCGCAGGTCCAAGAAAGTAGCGGCACAGGGGCTCAGCGAGGCAGCGGCGGCAGTAGTCACTCAGTGTGGAGCGTTGGCGGTAAAATCCGATACTCGGCGGTGTGGCAGTTCTTTGCTAAGACACCGGAGGAGCCGAATATGGGTATATGTAGAATCTGTGGGCAGAAAGTGAAGCATGGCCAGGGAGCTAATGATGGCACCACGGCCCTGCGTCAACACATGCAGCGTCACCATCCGGTGGCCTGGGAGAAACGTGGCTCAGATGTGGTGGTCCATCCTGCCACTGCAGCAACAGCAGCAGCAGCGCCCAGTGGCACGCATGCCATTGCAGCCAGTCAAGGCTCCACCACCTCTGCAGAAGGGAGCTGTTTCTCTTTGCCATCATCTCCCGGACCAGATGCTCCTGCTCCTCACTATTCATGGCGCCAGCAGTTGTTCAGTGAGGCGATTGCAAAGAGACAACAGTATGCGTCCAATCATCCTAAGGTGCAGAAGATGACCATGCTCCTGTCCAAGTTGTTGGTACTGCAGTCCCTTCCTTTCCAAATGGTGGACTCTGCACCGTTCAGAGAACTAATGGCTTGTGCCGAGCCGAGATGGAGAGTTCCAAGCCATAATTTCTTTTCCAAAAAGGCAGTACCAGCACTTCATAAATATGTAGAACAGAAGGTGGGCCAGTCCTTGAGCTTATCGGTTTGTTCCAAGGTGCATGGCAGCGCGTAAATCTGGAGCTGTAACTACAGTCAGGGCCAGTACATGTCCTTTACGGCCCACTTGGTGAATGTGCTTCCTGCCCAGGCACACCAACAACTTGGACAGGAGACGGCGCCTTCTCCTTCACGTTGTCAAACTGCGGCTACTGCGCCAATGTCCGCCTCCTCCTCCTCCACCACCACCATCATCTCACCTCCACAAGTACTGCTCCATCATACCACATGTGTAGGGCAGAACGGTGTCACGCAGTTCTACACCTTGTAAGGGTTCAGTGGATTCGCTGGACCACCGCAAGCGATGATAGTTAAGCCACGCCAGGGAGCGGAGTCTAAGTAGCCCCCGGTATTCACCAGAGCCCACCGCAAAGCAGGATGGACTTGCTGCGGCGTGAGGCTACCAGGTTGCTACCCCTGACATGACTTGCTTGCGATGGCGGCCGGGGTACTGCGTGGTACAAAATCGTAATCCAGAGGCGTAGTCAGGGACAGGCAGAAGGTCAGGGCAGGCGGCAGAGGTTCATGGTCAGAGACAGGCAGACGGTCAGGGCAGGCGGCAAACAGGCAAGGTCAGGAAACGTAGCGGAACGGACTGGTACACGGGTAATCAATATGGACTCCAACACTCTCTAACGACACGGAACGCACACCAACAATCTGGCAGAGAGTGCTGGGGGCGTATTCCTTATATAGGACCAGCGCCCGGCAATAGACCAATTACCGGGACACTGGCCCTTTAAATCCAGACCAGCCGTCGCGCGTGCGCCCTAGGGAGTGGGTACGCATGCGGCGGCCGGGACGGGCAGGCTCGGCGTACACAGGAGCATGGACTGGTAAGAGAGCCGGTGCCCTGGAAGCAGGGGGATAGTCGCAGGCAGCTGCGGCATCCGCGCCGGACCCCCTGCTGGCAGGGGGGCGGCCGCAGGGAGCAGTGGTGCCCACGACCCCCATGACACACCTGGCTTGCCTCGGCGAACAAAGTCACACAGGGGAGGAACTGCTCCGCATCATGCAGCAAGAAATCGATGTGTGGTTTTCTCCGCGCCAACTGCAAATTGGAACCATGGTGACGGACAATGGGAGTAACATGGTGTCCGCGCTGCACCGAGGAGGGATGGTCCATGCGCCCTGCATGGCGCATGTGTTCAATCTGGTTGTGAAAAGGTTCCTGAAGTCTTCCACCTATCTTCAGAAGATTCTGAAAATGGCCAGGAAACTGTGCATGCACTTCATCCATTCCTACAAAGCCAGGAACACCCTCCTTGAATTGTAGCGGCAGAACGGCCTCCTCCAACACACTCTGATATGCGATGTTTCCACCCGTTGGAATTCCAGCCTGCACATGTTGGACCGACTGTATGAACAAAGAAAGGCCATTAATGATTTTTTGATGATCCAGGCGGACAGGAGTACTCCCCTGTGTAACTTTGATGTCAGCCAGTGGCAGCTCATGCGTGACACCTGCCGTTTTTTAAGGCCTTTCGAGGACGCGACGTTATATGTCAGTCGCCAGGACTACGGGATGAATAACATCATTCCACTGCTTCATGTCCTGGAACAGATGCTGAAAAATCTGTCTAGGCAGGGGACTGGAGACGTGGAGACTACATCTCGCGGCCACATGAGTCCGGTGGGGACTGAAATGGAGGAGGAGGAGAAGGACATATGAGCAAAAGCATTGTCTGGTGAAATGAGTGGATTTTCTACCCAGGTGACAAGAGAGGAGGAGCAGGAGCAGCTGGAAGAGGTAGATGGAGATGAGGAAGACGAGGCAGATGACCCGCAAGCACCGTGGCAGTATACAGTGGAGATGGAGGCATGGAGCCCCTCAGAGTCACTTGTGCAGATGGCCCGCAGCATGCTGATTTGCCTGGCTAGTGACAGCCGAATAGACAGCATCCGGCAGAGGGATGACTACTGGCTCCCCACCCTATTGGACCCTCGCTACCAGTCCAAAATGGGAGCCTTTATTCCAGCTGCGGCTAGGGAGGACAAACTCAAATACTATAGGGAGATCCTCAGTAGTCAGTTGGCCGCTGCCTATGTGTGGCATCGTCCCTCCTCTGACAGGTCTGACCGGGGGGTTCTTCAGCGCTCACATACTACTGCCGCGACTGCTGGGGGAAGGTGGGCGGTGTATGAGCAGTACCAGCTCCATCAGCAGCAACCTAAGTCTGTAGTCACAGATGAGCAGCTTAATTCTCCCGCCGAGGGAGGAGGGCAGTCGATGGCAGCAGCAGCAGCAGCAGGACCTGGAGCAGACCCTGAACCAACAGGTGGTGACCTACTTGGACAGCACTCTGCCACCCCTTTTAAAAGATCCGCTGGAATACTGGGCAGCCAAACTGGATGTGTGGCCGCAATTTGCCGACTTTGCAGTGGAGTAGCTGTCCTGCCCGGCCCGTAATGTGGCATCAGAGCAGGTGTTCAGTGCGGCGGGGACCATCGTTACCCCAAGGAGATCCCGCTTGTCCACGGGAAATGTGGAACGACTGACCTTTGTCAAGATGATTCAGGCGTGGATCGGCCAGGATTTCCACACACCAATGCCTTAGGCGTCAGACTACATCAGCCATGACGCCTCACCCAAACTGTGAGAAATTAGTCTGGGTTCAAACAACCTGCCTCAGCCACTATTCTGATGCCGCCACCCGCCTGATGCCCCACATCTGCTGCCAGTTTCTCCATCTGCCACCAACCATCTTTACCAGGGACTGGTATTGCCACCCACCTCCACACTCTGTTATTGTGCCACTCTATGACCTCATGCTGCTGCTGCCATGCCCTCCACACTGTGTCATTGTGCCACTCTGTGGTCTATTCCTGTTTTTGCCTCCTCCAGAATGTCATTGTGCCACTCTGTGACCTCATGCTGCTGTGATTGCTGCCGTCACCTCCACACCCTGTCATTGTGCCACTCTCTGACCTCATGCTGCTGCTGCCGTGACCTCCACTCTCTGTCATTGTGCCACTCTGTGGCCTACTCCTGTTTTTTCAACCTCCAGAATGACATTGTGCAACTGTCTAACCTCATGCTGCTGCTGTGGCTGCTGCTGCCATCACCTCCACACTGTGTCATTGTGCCACTCTCTGACCTCATGCTGCTGCTGCTGCCGTCACCTCCACTCTCTGTCATTGTGCCATTCTGTGGCCTACTCCTGTTTTTACCACCTCCAGAATGTCATTGTGCCACTGTCTGACCTCATGCTGCTGTTGTGGCTACTGCTGTGCCCTCCACACTGTGTCATTGTGCCACTCTGTGGCCTACTCCTGTTTTGCCACCTCCAGAATGTCATTGTGCCACTGCCTGACCTCATGCTGCTGCTGTGGCTGTTGCTGTGCCCTCCACACTGTGTCATTTTGCCAGTCTCTGACCTCATGCTGCTGCTGCCGTCATCTCCACTCTCTGTCATTGTTCCACTCTGTGGCCTACTCCTGTTTTTGACACCTCCAGAATGTCATTGTGCCACTGCCTGACCTCATGCTGCTGCTGTGGCTGTTGCCCTGCCCTCCACACTGTGTCATTGTGCCACTCTGTGGCCTACTACTGTTTTGCCACCTCCAGAATGTCATTGTGCCACTGCCTGACCTTATGCTGCTGTGGCTGCTGCCGTGCCCTCCACACTGTGTCATTGTGCCACTCTCTGACCTCATGCTGCTGCTGCCGTCACCTCCACTCTCTGTCATTGTGCCACTCTGTCGCCTACTCCTGTTTTTGCCACCTCCAGAATGTCATTGTGCCACTGCCTGACCTCATGCTGCTGCTTTGGCTGTTGCCCTGCCCCCACACTGTGTCATTGTGCCACTCTCTGACCTCATGCTGCTGCTGCCGTCACCTCCACTCTCTGTCATTGTGCCACTCTGTGGCCTACTACTGTTTTGCCACCTCCAGAATGTCATTGTGCCACTGTCTGACCTCATGCTGCTGCTGTGGCTGCTGCTGTGCCCTACACACTGTGTCATTGTGCCACTCTGTGGCCTACTCCTGTTTTGCCACCTCCAGAATGTCATTGTGCCACTGCGTGATCTCGTGCTGCTGGTGTGGCTGCGGGGGTGCCCTCCCCACTGTGTGATTGTGCCAGTCTCTGACCTCATGCTGCTGCTGCCGTCACCTACACTCTCTGTCATTGTGCCACTCTGTGGCCTACTACTGTTTTGCCACCTCCAGAATGTCATTGTGCCACTGCCTGATCTCATGCTGCTGCTGTGGCTGCTGTCATGCCCTCCACACTGTGTTATTGTGCCACTCTCTGACCTCATGCTGCTGCTGCCGTCACCTCCACTCTCTGTCATTGTGCCACTCTGTGGCCTACTACTGTTTTGCCACCTCCAGAATGTCATTGTGCCACTGTCTGACCACATGCTGCTGCTGTGGCTGCTGCTGTGCCCTCCACACTGTGTCATTGTGCCACTCTGTGGCCTACTCCTGTTTTGCCACCTCCAGAATGTCATTGTGCCACTGCCTGACCTCATGCTGCTGCTGTGGCTGTTGCCGTGCCCTCCACACTGTGTCATTGTGCCACTCTCTGACTTCATGCTGCTGCTGCCGTCACCTCCACTCTCTGTCATTGTGCCACTCTGTGGCCTACTACTGTTTTGCCACCTCCAGAAGGTCATTGTGCCACTCTCTGATCTCATGCTGCTGCTGTGGCTGCTGTCGTGCCCTCCACACTGTTATTGTGCCACTATCTGACCTCATGCTGCTGCTGCCGTCACCTCCACTCTCTGTCATTGTGCCACTCTGTGGCCTACTCCTGTTTTTGCCACCTCCAGAATGTCATTGTGCCACTGTCTGACCTCATGCTGCTGCTGTGGCTGCTGCTGTGCCCTCCACACTGTGTCATTGTGCCACTCTGTGGCCTATTCCTGTTTTGCCACCTCCAGGATGTCATTGTGCCACTCTCTGACCTCATGCTGCTGTGGCTGCTGCCGTCACCTCCACACTCTGTCATTGATGTTGCCAACTGAGCTCTCAGCTTGTTTTTTTCCAGCTTTCGCTGGCATGACTTTATCAGGCTACATTCCCGCTTCAGTTTTTTGGTCAGTTTTGCCCTCTTAAGTGCCCAAGGAATTTTATAGTGAAGCGATTCTAAGAGCGGCGGCAGTCATCTGCGTGTCATACTAAAACACAACATTGTATGAAGACCAAACCAAGCTCCCTCTGCATATTTAAGCATAGCTCAATGTTCTACAGCACCCTGCAGGCTCTGTGCAGCCTGGAAATAGCTGTTTTTTAATGCGATTCGTCCCGAAGCAATTTGGACCAAATTAAATTTTGTCGGAAAATTCGGCGAAGTCACCGAATCGAATTTTTGAGAAATTCGCCCATCTCTAGTACTAACCCTCTCAAGTGCTGCCCCGTTGTTTCTGGGATTAAATGTCTCACCCAAAACATTGGGGTATACTCAGATCAGGTGTTACTTCCCTTCGTTTTAGCTCTATTGTCCTATAATAGTCAGTTGCCTGGAAGAGCTCTCATTTTAGGGGCACTTCTGGATTTGTAATATTGACATTGAAGATTTATGTAGCTCTATACCTCCTCATTCAGAATTACATGTGGTGCCCCCATTTATGAATACATCGTATGACAAGACTGATCCTTATTCTGTTCATGCTGAACTGGCGAGCAATTCCAGCTGCAGTATTGTACTGATTACCCAGTGAGATGCTCCCTGTTATCCTGACCTCTGTTGCATTTGTCTTCCATGAACAATCAGCCTTCTTGGGGGACTTGAAAGAGTTTGTTATGTTGCAAAGATGCAATTGAAAAAAACAACATCTCCTGCTATGGCTGATAGGTTCATCCCTTTGGGACACATCCCTTTGACAACTGTAATGGTGGCACCTATCGGACTGATTCAGGAATAGCACAAAACAGAGTTACAAGTGAAGAATCTGCAGGATTGTGTGGGGAACAGTCCCAAATGACAGCCTCAAAATTCTGCGCAGGAGCAGTCTGTGGGTTAAAGCGAAACAGACGTCTTTATTTTCAGACTAAATGGAAAACAGAAATGTATCCACCATGGCTTGCTCCAGCCAACATGCAAAAAACAACCACAGTCCTTAGTAGTATCTTAATATCTTTTTCAGGTACAGTCCTGCTGCCAACGTATGGCAATCTCACCCGTGGTTGATCTGGTGTAGACCAGATCTGGTGGTAGTGTCTGATTTTCAGACTCTGGCAAAGCCCACTTGCACACCACTTACAATTTTGCCCAGCAGTCCACTGCAGACTTCGGCTGGGAACCACACCCAGCTCACCTAACTTCCAGGCTTATATATGCCACACAAAACTAGACTTGGACATAAAAGTGTAGGAGCAGTCATCCCACCCAGCTCTTTTTTAGTTGCCTTGCAGCCGTACTACTAATACAAATGTATGTCAGTGGTCTATTGTTGATGACTCCAGTAATAATGTTTTTTTCATTTCACCAAGGCCATGGAATTGGGTGACACATATCTACCTTCTATGATGGCTCTTTGCTCCTCCTTACAATTGTTTTTACAGAGAATTTGTATCGTATTTTACAGAGAACATAAGTATCTATCAAAACAGACATGTCAGGAAATGTCACAGGTCCTTTTTAGTCAACAAAAATACATTCCTTTCAATAAATAATCTAACAATAAATTCTCTCCAGCCTTCTAATATATGCAGGAACCCAACACTACATAATTCTATACAACACAATGATGATGGTGGTGAGAATTAGTTTAAAGGATTAAGCAGAAATGATTATGTTTGTAAAATATATGATATGCTATGTTAAAGTAACATCAAGTAATCTAGCTAAGAAAGAGGGCTTAATTGCATGATTGAAAACCTTTAAACTATATCTTCTATTCGCACATAGAAAAAGATTATTTCTACCTTTTAATGAGCATTATTATTTTCCCTAGGTGGAGAAAGTAAAACTATCAGTGATTTGCTTTAGCAAATGTTGTACAGTGCCAATACATTAATATTGGTAAGCTTTGAGCATGAGTTAAGACATAAATGATGTGAAGGAATGGGAAATAACGAGAGCTATATGGCCTAGGGAGGTTCACTAAATAATTTTTCATAAATACCTTTGTTTGACATTAAATAGAAAAGGAGGACCAATGAATCACTGACAACATCAGCTATGTTTTACTTGGACAAAAATATTTCTTTAGTTAGAAATATAACAATCATTGCTATATTCATATAAGAAAATTTAATTCTTGTAAAACATCACTGCACTTCACTGTTGACAGTAACATTAAGGGCAAAACTAATATACTTTGTTATAGGGCCTGAGAAGGGTGAAGGGGTGATGTCTGACTTAACTTTTAGATGTTCTATATAGACCTTTGTATCATTCGCTCTGGTTGTACTGGACATGCACATACAGTATCACACAAAAGTGAGTACATCACCCACATTTTTGTAAATATTGTATTTCTTTTTATGGGATAACACTGAAGATATTCTACTTTGATACAGTGTAAAGTAGTCAGTGTATAGCTTGTATAATAGTGTAAATTTGATGTATCCTCAAAATACCTCAATACACAGTTATCAATGTCTAAACCGCTGGCAACAAAATTGAGTACAACCCCAAGTGAAAATGGATAAATTGTGCACAAAGTGGCAATATTTTGTGTGGCCATCATTTTCCAGGACTGCCTTAACTCTCTTGGGAATAGAGTTCATTAGAGCTTCACAGGTTGCAACCACTAAAATCCTCTTCAACTCCTCCATGACAACATCACAAAACTAGTGGATTTTAGAGACCTTGCGCTTCTCCACCTTCTGTTTGAGGATGCCCCACAAATGCTAAATAGGTGTTAGGTCTAGAGATATGCTTGGCCAGTCCAGCACTTTTATCCTCATTTTCTTTAGGAAAGCAGTGGTCATCTTAGTGGGGGCATTATCATGTTGGAATATTGCCCTGTGGCCCAGTTTCCGAAAGGAGGGGACCATGCTCTGCTTCAGTATGTGACAGTACATGTTGGCATTCATGATTCCCTTAATGAACTGTAGCTCCTTGCTGTTTTTCCACCCTATTCAACACAGTTAACCAATCTTCAGATCAGACATGAAGAATCAAAGTAAATTATAAAAAAGGGAAATTTCAGCTCACCCTTGTGGGTATATTCCTGTGATGGTATATATATATATATCCCAAATATAGTAGGTCCCACCAGGAAGAAAAGCTGTCAACCAGCTGCAATTGCACCTCAATATAACTGAAATGCTTACAGCGTGGAGGTAAAATATGGAACTTTATTTAACCCATATAAAACAGGAGTTTTAAAATCGTGTACCAACACAAGGCCTATGCCATTCGAAAAACCTTAATAGATTTTGAACAAATCATTAGGGTTATTTAACCATTGTGGAAACCTAGTCCCTAAATTCAAAATCCAAAATGCTTCTCAGACTGTTTGCAGCTAATCCCCACCTCGATGTGTTCTGTTAACCTTTTCTATGCCATATAAGCAAAGCTGTTCAAAGCCCCAGCATGGTTCTCAATAAAGTGTTTTGCTGAGCCTTAGTTTTGCAACTCTAGAGTGGGTAACATATGGGTATCCCAAAAAGGGTTCTATTGCAGTGGAAGCAGCCGTTGTAATGTTTGTCAAAATGCCATTAAAATTTCTACTTTCAAAAATACAAAAGAAACTAAAACATAACAAATCAGAACTTTTTTATATTGCAATACACATCATAATGTTTATGCTATTATGCAAAAAGAAAGTAATAAAGTATATGTATGCAGTACTATTCATAAATTGAAAGTACGCATTGCTGAACACATAGCAGGAATTAACAAAAAACAAGCCTATTGTAACACCGCACACAGCAGTCCGATGCCCGGACGGGGCCACTCACGCCTCGAGTCTCCCGACGCCTCCCGGGCGTCTGACCCAAGGTACAGCCACACCCGGCATGCGCTTCGCTGCACTTCTACTCACCTAGCCACGTCCTGCTTCCTGCTCCAGCGGTTTCAGTTTCTGCTTCTGCCTGCACTATCCCGGCCGGCCACTAGAGGCACGCGCGAGCAGCCTTCTTGGATTTAAAGGGCCAGTACTTAAAAGGTGTTCCCTTTCCACCTATGGCCTTGGGGCACGGGCTTTATAGGGATACCCCTTCCTGCTGTCGGCGCCCAGATGTTGGTGTCCTTGCTTTAGTGATGTCATTGTGCGTTCCTTAGCATATTCTCTGACGGTTCCGTTAGTGTTTAGTTTCCGTTCCTGCCTTGCCAGTCCTGCCTACTCTGGTTCTACACTCGGGTGTCCTGCCTACTCCAGTTCCATGCTCCGGTCGGCCCTGAGTCGACGCTACCTGCTTTGGCTGTCACCGCTGGGTTCTACGTCGGGGGGTACGACGTGGTGGATTCCCTGCGGCAAAGCCCATCCTGCCTGGTGGCAGGCTTCGCTGAAGACAAAGGGCCCCTTAGGCTCCGCTCCCCGGCGTAGGGTATGCCAACTCCTTGCGGTGACCATAGGATCCACTCCCCGCTCACTGAGCGGTCCTGACACATATATATCAGGTTCAGTGAAAAACTTTATTGAAAACCTTGCTGGGGCCTTGAATAGCTTTGCTTTTTATGGCATAAAAAAAGGGTAACCAATCACAACAAGCTGAGGATTGGCTGCAAACAGTCTGTTTAAGAGAAGCATTTAGAATTTTTATTTTAGGAACTAGGTTTCCACAAGGGTTAAATAACCCTAATGATTTGGTATATATCTACTAAGGTTTTGTGTATTTTCTCTCCTTTTTGTATGTGGATGATGTAACAAGGTAATTACAGAGGATTGGTTCCTTCATGTTTTTAAATATCACAGTAGTACAATAAAAAAACCTTCCTGGGTTGGAAACACGTAGGCCTTATCTTGGCACACAGTTTTTAAACTCTTGTTTTGTATGTGTTGAATAAAGTTCCTTTTTTTTACCTTCACACTGGAAGCATTTGGATTATGATGGAGAAGCAAAATACATTCTTAGCAACCACACTGGAACAATGTCATTCCCACTATATGTCCTGGGTCTTACTTCATGTGATAGCATTAGGAAATGCAAGTTCTAAAGGGAGTTGTCCCGCACATGTTGTTGCCGTAGAGGAGTAAGGCGCTACAGGGGTTAATCCCTCTAGGCGGTTGACACACCCAGGGAGAAGCCTGGCTGATGAGCATAGGATTGACTGCACCAGGCCACACCAATCAGCTGCTGGGACGCTGTCCAGACGCCTCATTTAAATCTGCTCAGCGTGGTCAGCCTTTGCCTGTGATAGGTTATCCCTTGCTTTTTCCCTTTTTTTCTTGTGCATATTTACTCTGGCTTATCTGACTTCGACTTGCTTCCTGACCATGTTCTTGTCCTACGATTCTGTACTGCGTTACTGTCCGTGTTTTGACACTTGGCTAGTCTCTCTTTTTTCTTCTGGTATCCTATTCTTGGCTGTTATATTACCGACCCGGACTGTTTGACTCTGCTTTCCCCTGACAGCTCTGCACTTAGTAACAAAGGGGTTGTCGTCCAGTTGGGGTTTCAATAAACAAGTTTCGGCACTTTTTTATCAAAATATATTTCAGATTGCAACACCAAACAGTTTCCCCCTGTTCAACAACTTGCCTGCATTATATAGTGGTGTTGTTATAAATCAATGCAATCAGACTTATTATATTTCATTGGCTTTATATAAAAAGTGATTTATCTTCACATCATCTTGACGCCATTAGACATGTGCTGATGCAAACATTCATGATGAGTATACACTTTAGTTTCATTGCAGGGATACAATCCCTATAGCAGCATTTTTATGCCATATATATTCCCATTCAAAAGACTATCATAGTCCATTAGATGCACAGATTCAACATCATAATATGAGATTAAAGAGCAGATATGATACTCATCATAGTTGGTGCCGAGGCCGCAACGTTTCAGAGGATTTATCCGCAATGGACCTTCTTTGTCAAGCGTATCGTATTGCTGCTATAGGGATTGTATCCCTGCAATGAAACTAAAGTGTATACTCATCATGAATGTTTGCATCAGCACATGTCTAATGGCGTCGAGATGATGTGAAGATAAATCACTTTTTATATAAAAGCAAATGAAATTAATAAGTCTGATTGCATTGATTTATAACAACACCACTATATAATGCAATCCAGTTGGGGTTTGCCATCTAGGGCAGCACGCCAAGTAGGCAGGAACAGTGGGCTGGGTGGCAGTCAGGGCCCACTGCACCTCCTCTGACGTGACCTTTTCACAGGCCATACATTCCTGCTCTCCACGCACCATGAACCCCATGACTGCGCTGGTAGAGCAGATACAGGGACTTACCCAGTTAGTCCAAGATCTGGCGCTAAGGGTTCAGCAGCAGGAGACCTGCCAGGGTAACCCCCAGGGTGGGAGTTCCCCGGCATCGCTTCCCCCATTTGTGGAACCTCCCCTTCAGTTACCCAGTTTTCAGGTGACAGGAGGTCAGGAGGTGACAGGAGGGCCTTTCTGTCTTTCAAGGAAGGGTGTCAGTGGTATTTTCGACTCCGCCCACGTACCTCAGGTAATGAGGAACAAAGAGTAGGTATTGTCATGTCCCTTCTCCAAGGGTCACCCCAGGAGTAGGCATTTTCTCTACCCCCAGATTCGCCCGAATTGTCTTCGGTAGACAGATTTTTTGTCTCCTTGGGACTCCTCTTTGATGACCCTGATAGGGAGATAGTGGCTGAGACGCAGCTCACCACCTTAAGACAGGGTAAGCGGACTGTTAAGGAGTATGCTTCTGAATTTCGACGCTGGTGTGTTCCGTCAGGGTGAAATGACCCAGCTCTCAGGTGCCAGTTCAGAGTAGGATTAGCTGACCATGTTAAGGACCTGTTGGTGGCTTACCCTACTCCGGGCACTCTGGATGATGCGATCACTTTGGCAGTTTGGCTGGACAGACGGTTAGGGAGAGACGTCGGGAACAGACCCTTTCTCCGTTGCCCTGCTTTACTCCACTTCCCCGTTCTGTTACCACCCCAGAACCTGCTAGCATGACAATATCCCCGGAGGAGCCTATGCAGGTAGGGGCGTCTTCTGTGGGTGCTGCCGTGACCGCAGGACCTCACGTCGCATCCTGGGACTGTGCTTTTACTGTGGCGGAGAGGGTCATCACATTCATGAAGAAGTCCTGGCCGAAAAACTCCAGCACCTAGGTGTCTCGCAGGAAGGTCACCTAGGCGAGCAGGTACTCCCTATTGTGTCAAAAAAGCTGTTACTTCCAGTGAAAATGTCGTATTTGTCCATGTGTGATTCAGGGAGCGCCTTTGTGGATTCAGTATCAGCTTCCAATTTCATGGATGCTTCATTCACTAAGCGTCTGGGTCTACCCTGGAGGCCTCTATCTGATTCCCTGCAAGTTGTGGCTATTGATTCTACCCCGTTGGTTAAGGGCAATATCCAGTATTGCCCCCCTGAACTTGAGATGCTAGTAGGGTCTATACATAAGGAGAAGTGTGCATTGTTTATCATGGAGGGCTTACCAGCTGATTTTGTGTTGGGGTTGCCCCGGCTTCAGAAACATAACCATGTGTTTGATTGGAATTCTGGGGAATTAATTAGATGGGGAAAGCAGTGTATTGAGAAATGTTTCCCTATTTTTCTTGGTAATGCGGAAATTGAGCAGATTCCTGCCTATATTCATGATTTTGCTGAGGTGTTTTCCAAGACCCAGTCTGAGAAGTTACCCCTGCATAGATCCTATGACTGTGCTATTGAACTATTGCCTGGGTTGAGATTTCCTAAAGGCAGGATATATAATATGTCAGGTCCGGAGAGAACCGCCATGAAGCAATATATCGCAGAGAGCCTACAGAAGGGTCACATTTGACCTTCTGCGTCCCCCATGGGTGCAGTGCTCTTCTTTGTTAAGAAGAAAGATGGAACTCTCCGCCCATGCATCGATTATCGGGAGCTCAACAAAATAACAGTAAAGAACTAATGCCCCTTACCATTGATTTCTGATCTATTTAATCAAATTCAGGGGGCCAAGTGGTTTTTCAAGTTAGACCTAAGGGGGGGCCTATAACCTTATCCGTATCAAAGTAGGGAATGAGTGGAAAATTGCATTTAATACCCCGGAGGGTCACTTTGAATATCTGGTTGTGCCCTTCGGGCTGTGTAATGTTCCTGCAGTGTTCCAGAATCTGTTAAACAACGTTTTCCGAGAACTCATTGGTCCTTGTATGGTCATTTATCTGGATGACATTTTAATTTATTCGCAGAACTGGGCGTCACACGTTAAACAAGTGTGGAAAGTCTTACAGATCTTGCAGATCAATAATTTGTTTGTCAAACTCGAAAAGTGTGTTTTTGGGGTTCAGGAGGTTCATTTCCTGGGATATATCCTGACTCCCAACTCTTTTCGTATGGATCTCAATAAGATTCGGGCTATCCTCGACTGGGTCCGCCCTTCCTCCCTGAAAGCCTTACATCGGTTCCTAGGCTTTGCTAATTATTATCAAAAATGTATCCAAAATTTTCTGTTCTCGTTCGGCCTTTGACTGATATGACAAAAAAGGGGGTAAATATCAGTAACTGGCAACCTGAGGCCTTAGAGGCTTTTGAAAAACTTAAGCAATGTTTTGTCACAGCCCCAGTGTTCATTCAGGCGGACCATGTCAAACCCTTTGTCGTTGAGGTAGATGCTTCTGAGTTCGGGGGAGGGGCGGTCCTTTTTCAGGGGTCGACCGCCATGTCTAATCTCCGCCCTTGCGCTTTCTTTTCCTGCAGCTTTTCCTCAGCAGAAAGGAATTATGACGTAGGGAACAGGGAGTTGTTGGCTATTAAGTGGGCCTTTGAGGAATGGCGCAACATCCTTGAAGGTGCCCAACACCAAGTCACCATTCTAACTGATCATAAAAACCTTACCTTTCTAGAGAACGCTAAGAGGTTGAACCCACGTCATGCTCGTTGGGCGTTGTTTTTTACGCGCTTTAACGTCGTCGTCACCTACAGACCGGGGTCTAAAAATGTTAAAGTGGATGCGTTATCCAGAAGCTTCTGTGCCAGTCACTCATCTTGGGAGGATCCAGTAGCCATTTTACCCAAGGAGACGATTGTCTCAGCCATGTCCCCCGATTAAGCCACTGAGATTAATACACACCAGGATATGAGACCTGTTAATTGTCCTGCTTCTAGAGTCTTTGTCCCCACTCAGTTTCAGCTATGATTATTAAAGCAATTACATGATTCTGTATTATATGGACATACCGGAGTGTCTGGCACAAAGAGGCTGATCTCTCAGAACTACTGGTGGCCGTCATTGTATCGTGATGTGGAGGTCTATGTGGCAGCGTGTGACATTTGTGGCAGCGTGTAATTTTATGACCGATCTTCCTACTTCTGAAGGTAAGACGATCATTTGGGTGGTGGTGGATCGCTTTAGCAAGATGTGTCATTTGGTCCCATTAAGGGGGTTGCTGTCGTCCAAGAAGCTTGCCGAGCTTTTTATCAAACACATCATGAATCTGCATGGGTTACCCGAGAATAGGGGTCCCTCTGTAAGGCTCTAGGTATTACCCTATCCTTCTCCTCGGTCTTCCACCCTGACACCAATGGGCAGATGGAGAGGGTAAATCAAACGGTTAGACAAAAGCTTTGCTGTTTTGTCTCTGATCAGCAAGTGGATTGGGTTAAATACTTACCTTTAGTGGAATTTGCGATTAATAATCCGGATAATAATTTGTCTGGTGCTTCGCTGCAATTATGGTTTTCACCTGAGACATGCTTCTTTATCCAATGCTACTTCTAATCACAATGGGGTGGATGTTATCGTTAAGGATCTGTGCCCAGTCTGGGCCCAAGTTCAGAAGAACTTGCTCAACGCCCAGAGGATCCAGAAGAGAAAGTATGACAAGAGACGTCTCTGCTCCAGTGGTTTTTCTGTGGGAGATAAGGTTTGGTTGTCCATCCGAAATCTCCAACTAAAGGTGCCTTACGGCAAACTAGCTCCACGATTTGTGGGCCCGTATGTTGTGCAAGAAGTAGTTAACCCAGTGGCTTACAGTCTTAAGTTACCTCCTTGTCTTTGGGTTCATAATGTCTTTCATCAGTCATTATTAAAGAGGTATATACAGTCTATGACTTCGCCTTCCAAGCCCCCTCCTCCTGTTAACGTTGAGGGTGAATTGGAATACGAGGTTGCTTGTATCTTGGACTCCCGCAGAGTGCAGAGATCTCTACAATATCTTGTCCACTGCAAGGGTTATGGTCCGGAGGATAGGTTGTGTGTTCCGGCCAGATTGGTCCATGCCGAATCTCTGATCAGGGAATTCCACGACTCCCATCCGGACAAACCCAAACCAGGGAAGGATCCAATAGCCCCTCCTAAAATGGGGGGTACTGTCACAGCACACGTTGTTACCGTGGAGGAGCAAGGCGCTACAGGTGTTAATGCCTCTAGCCGGTCGACACACCTAGAGAGAAGCCTGGCTGATGAGCAGAGGATTGACAGCCCGGCTTCGAATCAGGTCAGAGAGTGTGTCACACAGGCCAAGCTAGGGGCCCGGAGGCTGCACCAATCAGCTTCTGGGGCAGGGTCCGGGCACCTCATTTAAACCTGCTCAGTGTGGTCAGCCTTTGCCTGTGAAAGGTTATCCCTTGCTTTGTCCCTTGTTTTCTTGTGCGTTATTTACTCTGGCTTATCTGACTTCTGCTTGCTTCTTCCTCCAATTCTGTACCACGTTACCATCCGTGTTTTGACCCTTGGCTAGTCTCTTGTTATTCTTCTGGTTTCCGATTCTTGGCTGTTACATTCCCGACCGTTACCGACCTGGACTGTATGACTCTACTTTCCCCTGACAGCCCCGCACTTTGTAGCATAGGGCTTGTCGTCCAGTTGGGGTCTGCCATCTAGGGCAGCATGCCAAATAGGCAGGGACAGTGGGCTGGGTGGCAGTCAGGGCCCACTGCACCTCCTCTGACGGGACAGGAGTGCTAGCTTTTTACCTGGGAGAAATTGTTCAAAAATGTATAAAGTATAAAGTGTCTACATATACATGTATGTACTGTCTATAAATCTCAGAAAAAAATCATACAATTTCAAGATATTTGAAAAAGACACTGATCAAAATTAGAGAACATTTTTTGATACCTTCCAGTTATTGGTGCTAATTTGGCACTGGGTACTAATTTGCTTAAATATCGGCAAACCCTATCTTACTGGCAGCCTAACTTTCCAATTTTCACTGACTTTGAAAGATGGAGATGGAGGCCTGCACATTGAATCTGTCAGCACTGATTGGACAATGTCAAATTGTGCAGGAACACAACCAGTAGGTAACACCCAGTTAGTAATATTTTTTGAGAATGATAACAGAAAAATAGTACAACACAGAGTTATAACAGAAGATGCTTCAGCATACTTTTTTCATAGGGAATGCAGGTGTTTAAAAATCAGATATTTACAAGGTGAGAACCACAAATTATGAGCAAGTTGGGTACCACAAGTTATGTAGTGTCAGTCGACATCTCACATATCTACTATAGTAAAAATGTACTGAAAAAAGAATGATGCAAAGAATAGACAAGACAAAAATGCTTTAAAAAGGTTTTTCTCTACTTTTAGTCCACTGCACTAAAATAATAAAAAATAGGTGGTTCTGACTACACATATTGCAACATTACTGTGCCACCAAAGGTCTGGTGTTCCCCACTGGTCCCTCACCAATGATGTCTCACTTATGGTCATATGTTATAGATGCAAACATACATATACTGTAGAATGTTTAAACATAATTTTGATCATATTCTTTAGTATTATTTTTAGCCATTTCATTTTCCTAAGTTACCGACTATTTATTTTTTCTAACTCTGCTATGTTTTTCCTGTAGGCAGGTGCCAATATTCCATGTTCAATCCAACCATTGGTAAGGTAAAACTGTTTGTGATGTGCGTTCAGAGCCTTTTTTATGTATCCTATGATATCTGTCTAAGCAGCATTAGTATACTAGATACCGTTATACTTTCCATATTGTTTGTTCACAGGATTTGAGTTGACACCACAAAACGGCATCCCCAATATTCCTGTGAACTATAAGCATGTATGAACCTGTTTAGGTCTAAAACTCACTATGGGCAAAAGAGTGAGTTTTAGACCTAAACAGGTTCATACATATGGCCCTAAAGGTCTCCTAAAGGCTGTAAACCTTTAATGATTGATAATGCTTTATCCTTTTTATTGTCAGTCCCTCCTTTTTCCAGTTTTTTTTTTCCTTTACTATGGCTAAAGTAGGGAAAATAGTAAATGTATAAACAAAAATAACCTTCACCAACCTATGATGAAAATGTGTGTCATACCAACTGTCAGTCCAGACATATATTCAATGTGATGATCTCCCCAGTGCTGTTAATGCACATACAAGATCAGAAGGATCACTAATTAATCCAGGCATCCTCAAACTGCGACCCTCCAGCTGTTGGGAAACTACACCTCCCATCATGCCCACTGTTATAAATTATATAAATACATAATGGGAGTTGTAGTTTCCCAACAGCTGGATGGCCACAGTTTGAGGATGCCTGGATTAATCCATTAGATGCAATAGTCAGTAGTGACCTCTCAGTTACAGCGCTTGACAGAATGAAGGGGTACTTGTCCGCACACAGGGAAGACCAGAGGCATAGCCTAATAGATTGCCTATGAGTTTTATACTGATAGGCAATCCTATTTTGGAGTACTAGGTATTTCAAAGCATTAGAAAAGCAATCAAATGATTGCTGCATCTAAGAGTTAAAAATATTATAAAATAGAACAGCCCTCACTTAAGAAACCTACCATATCTATGATTTTGTAATATATGCATAGATGAAGAATGTATTTTCACATCCCAAAATTCATACATTTAAATACATTTAACAACCTCAACTTGAAAAAAAGAGATCACCTTTACTATATCTGCTAATTTTATGCTTAGAGCGATTTAGTGGAATAGGGTGCTCTGTATTCGCACCATTCTAATGCATTAGACTACTTTGCAACCTAAGAAACTGCATGCAACTACAACTTTTCGATTTATATTAAGGTATTTTTCAAATTCTACAGATTTTTCCCAGGATCCAATTGTTCCAGGCAAAAAAGTGTAATGTTTTCCTATGAACATTATTGCTGTATTTTAGACAGAAGCCACTTAAGAGGCTATTTTGAAAAAATTTTCTTCTGTAGATCTAAAATAAAAAGCATGTTTTCATTACAAAAAAGTGAACTTTTTGCTTTATTTGAATGTCAGTTTCTTTACAGAATATCAACAGACATATGGCGCAACATTAAAAAGGAAATTTAAAAGCGCAAACTGTCCTAATATTAGATTTTTGGATTTTTACACATTTGGACAAATGCTTCTTTTCGAATATTTTAGTATACAGCAGGCAAATGTGTTAATGTAAAAGTGAGGGTGACATATGGAATAAGGTATAATTGAATTTATACCCTTAGGTGTTGCCAGCAATTTTGTTTTGTGCACTTAGAACACAACCCATGAGATGCATTATAATGACAAATAAGAAAAACAATCCTATATTTTTTCTATTACAACATGCAGCTCATTCTGGTATTTCTTCTTTCTATGTTCACTTTTATGAAGTAGAAAACATGAGAACACAGCCAACTATTTACATTTAAATAGATCTGCAGCACAGATCTGCAGTAACTTCTACATTCATTGTCTCTTCTAATGGTTACTTATATCAATTGCCAATATATTGAAATGACTCCAAAAAATCTGTTTGTTTGTAAAAGCTTTGTAAGCTCCAATCCTTATTCATGAGCCAATGAGAGAAATAGAAAGAAACTAATTATACAGGTACTACCTGAATATTATAAGGAAATGTGTGTGGGGGTGTACACACATATGTATTTTTAGGTTATATGAGCACAGTAGTTCATTTAAATGATAACAACTCTCTACTGGTAATGAACAGAACAGATGTAGATACCTTTACTATACCATATGATGTAAAAGATTCTGCCAGGATTATGCATAACACAGGGCATGTTTTCAGTAATATTCTGAAATATGGCAAACCAGATAGATTTTCTGGCGTATGTCAAGAAGCACTGTGCTAGAGCTTTTGTGCAGAGTTTGCTGCAGCAGCTGTTTCATTGGCAATACAATTCTCATACTTTGAGACTGCACCAGGCAATACTCCGAAGGCTTAAAATATATGACTTCATTGTGTTTTTATTTGAAAGATGATTAACAATTTTATTCTTCATTAGAACTAGCAGTGTATATCTGCTGTAGCAGCTTTGTAATTTAATTTTTGTTAGGTTAGTGCACAGCTGGTTAACAAAAAATATAAATTTAAGTGTATGCTTAAATGTATTCAGACTGTTTATAATACATTTTGCACTACACAAAAGCACAAAACACAAGTAAAAAGTTAAAATATGTACAGCAAATACTTTTCTTAGGAAGTCTGAATTATGTGACCTGTGTCAGAGTTCAGGTTTAGTTCACGGCTAACCTGTTCATAGGTACACTGCACGGCTACATGGGAATCCAGGATGTGGTGCAGACTGTTCATCGGACCCAGGGCAACAGTCTTTAATGAAAATAGAAGAAATGGTTCCAGTACCCACTTAGTATATCTAAATCTTGAAACTTTATGGCCAGAGGGTTTAATTGCCTCTTTCTTCTCTTAGTGAAGTGCTTGGTAAAGAACAGCATCCAAATCTAGTTGTTTGGATGTGGTCACATGAACCCTAAAAGAATGAGAGCCAAGGACTTATGAAAACTCCAATTGTGAACTACATCTTTCATGAGACTTTAGGTACAGTAGGTATAATGGTCTTGTGTTGTAATACAACAATCACCTGTAGGGGCAGTTTCACACATTTCTCTCTCTACTTTTGGCATGTGTAGGGAGAATTTAGCCTTTTTAATACAGCATGCCTATGTATGTTGTTTTTTTTACAGTGTATTTCCATAAGGTTCTCTGTACAACATAACAAACATCAGAAAGAAAAATGTTAAAAATGCATGAATTAAAAAAACAAAAACATGTTTTTTTGTAAATTGCTTGAATTTAAAAAAATGCATTGTAGCAAGACTTCAAATCTAAAACAAAAGCTTAACATTTTCTTGTCTTGACCTGCATCTGTACTCTGATAGCTAAATAGATTTTTATTAAGTAGTTACAACATGGACTAGTGTTTTTATTTTCTATTTTTTATTGGAAATACAGCTTATACAGGTTACGTACAACAATAAATTTGAAAAGTTAATTAAGGTCAAAATATATTTGTCCTGTTAATTTAACATAATGCATGTAATTATACCTTGTTGTTACCATGTCAGTACATTGATAAATTCCCATTCATTACACAGAAAACACAAAGAAAATTGTCATTGTCTTCTGTTTAAAGAGTTTGGTAAAATAAAATGCATAAACATGCTTAACTGCTTGGCCTCTAAGACTGCAAAACTTGTATAATCCAGTAGACCCTTTTAGTATGCACTACTTTATTAATAAATCTAATAATAAACTAACATTTCCTGTTCGGTAGAGACCACTTTATCAGCAGTCTCCCAATCATCATCATAAGCAGGATTACAATGTAAAGTTACACCAATGTACAGATGACACAGGATCCACCATTCCCAAAAGTTGATGATTACGGCACTCTTCATCCCCCTCCCTGCACATTGACTCTTTAGGGCATGTCTTGAAAAAAATCCATTGAAATCATTGGGCAGATTTATAAATAGGGTCTTACTTTTAGGCAGTATAAAGTTAGACTAGACAGTCTTACATTGCACCACATTTATCATAGTGTTGATAAATCTGGCGCAGGTTAGAACTGTCTAGTCTAAGTTTGTACGATCTTTAAGTTGGCTTACTTTTACGCCAAATTGCGATTCGGGCAAAATTTTTTTCTCATTTAACCCACCCCCCCTTCCCGCAAAAACTGCCCCCCTTTTTTAACAAAGCACCCCCCTTTTTGGACGTGGCAGAAGCCCCTGAAACTGTCTAAAACAATATAAATAGGGAAAAACTTTTTTGGGGCAAAAAATTTGAGACAAATTCTGGCGCAACTGCCTTGATTAATCTGCCCCATTGAGTCAGCTCCTACTCACTGGCTCCTGTGTCTATGTGGCTGAAGTAAAGCATATCTCTATATGCTGTTAAAAGTAGCTCAGGCACGATGACCACCCCTATAATGATATACAGAAAAAAAGCTATAAACATACTTAAACCATAAATTTGTTTTGCTCTTTCCCTACTATGATTAGGGGGAAATAGGAAGGGTTGAGCTTTACGTTGGCTACGACATGGGGCGATAGTCGTATCGGCCACCATCGATAAGGTTTTTCGATTTTCGATACATAACTCAGTGACCATTAAAGTCTAGGGGAGAGCAAAAACCCCTTCATTTTACACCCAAACAGGGCTGGAAAAGCGGAATTAACACCCCACAACATCAATGGTACCTGTACATCTTAGACACAAATTTAGGCTAAAAAATCCACGAAAAAAATCACACACCATTCATATCCCGTCTTTACCACAGCATGCCCCTTAAACCTGCATCACCCACAAATTAAAAAGTCCCAGAAGGCGTATTTTTAAACCCCATCTTTTTCGTGAACGGGAAAATTTGAATTTTCCTGCCCGGGGAACGCAGCATGCCCCAAAAAACCGCATGCCCCACAGATTAAAAAGTGCCGGAAAAAAGTAGTCTTTGAACCACCATTTTAGTTAAAACTGGACTTTGACAAACCCTGTGGGGACCGCAGCATGCCCCTTAAACCTTCTCCCCCGAGATAAAAAGGCCCGGGAAAAAAGGAGTCTTTTCAACCACCATTTTATTTTCCCCACGGACTTTGATTAAAAACCTGTCCTGGCCCGCAGTTGACTTTAAACCTTCGCCCACAAAATTAAAAAGTCCCGGGGAAAAGGGGGGTTTTCAACCACCATTTTAGTTGAACGGGACATTGAAAAACCCTGCCTGGACCGCGCGACCCTTAAAAAACGTCTGCCAAAGATTAAAAAGTCCCGGAAAAAGGAGTCTTTCCCAAACCAAACCATTTTAGTTAACTGGACTTTGAAAAACTGTCCGGGACGGCAGTATGACCATTAAACCTGTCGCCCCACAGTTAAAAAGTTGGGAAAAAAGGGAGTCTTTAAACCACCATTTTAGTTAACGGGACTTGGGACTAACCTGTCCTGGACCGCAGTATGAAAAAAAAATTAAAAAAAAAAAACCTTCTGACCCAAGATTAAAAAGTCCCCGGAAAAAGAGTCTTAAACCCACCATTTTAGTTGAACTGGACATTGACTATACCTGTCCTGTGCCACAGCATGCCCCAGGGCCGGAGTTACATGGGTGCGGTGAGACCCGGCTGGCGCCGTCATCTATTAAAAAGCAGGTTAAAATGCCCTGATCGCAGCAACGAAAACTGTCGTGTAAAGAAAGTGCGGAACGGAAGTGTGAAAACCCCAGCTTTCCTCATACACAGTCAAGACCTGGGTAGCGCTTGCCCCCCCTATAGTGGGACCAATTGAGTTCACTTGGAAATACGGGGTGGAAAACCCCCCTGTTACACCCGGGTCCCCTTTTTTCTTGGCATTTTTTTTCTCTTTTTCTCAACGTCTGGAGAAATGGTCTCGTACTTTGTTCTCTTTCTCCAACCCATGTCCTCTGAAAACCTACACGGTCAATTTTTCCCTGTACCTCCCTTTACAATTCAGAGGAATTTTTTTAACGCAATTGTACGGCAAGTTTTTTAGAGTTTAATTCTAAAAACACATTTGTAAAATAGGATGTTACCCCACCAGTCTTTTTCTCTTTTTTTTAATTGTATTAAATGGGTGTCTCATACGGGATTGAAGTATGTTAAAGATCTTGAAAAAACAAGCTTTTTGCTTTATTTTCCTTTAAACAGGTCCAAACCTTTTCCCTGTTTCTGACAGCCCCAAAACACCCTTGAGCCCTTGACAATTGTGAAAACAAATGCTTTAAAACAACATTTTTTATAATAGGACCTGTAGTATTGCTGCATGTCCCCAAAAAAAATGCCCCCAAAAATTCAAAACATGCCCCATGACCATTTTGGACAATTGTAATAAAAAATGTCTGTTAAAAACAACATTTTTTTTTAAAAGGGGACCTGTATAACGGGATGTACAGCAAAAGCCTAAAAAATTCAAGCAGCCCTTGACCCATTTTGGACAATTGTGAAGAACAAAGCCCTGTTAGAATAAACATTTTTTTTAAAGGGACCGTAGTAAATGCTTTCACAGCAAAAATGCCCCCCAAAAATTCAAACATAACCCAGGGCCCTTTTTTTGACAATTGTGAAGAAGAAATGTCTATTTAGAAACAACATTTTTTTAGAATGGGGACCGTATATTGCTGTATTTAAAAGCAGATGCCCCAAAAAAAATTATAAAAAAATGACTTCTCACCATGTTAAAAAATTGTGAGGGAGAAATGCCCTTAAAGCCACTTTTCTGTTCCAAAGGACCATGAATAATTTTATCTCACAGCAACTGACCCCAAAAAAATTAAAATTGACTTCTAGCCACTTTAAAAAAATTGTGAGGGGAGAAATGCCATTTAAAAAGCCACTTTCTTTTCCAAAAAGGCCTAGTTTTTGTGTATCTCACAGCAACATGACCCCAAAAAATTATAAATATGATTTCTCAGCCACTTTTAAAAATGTGGGGGCAATGAACAAAAACCCCAAAACCATTGAAATGTGAAAAATTAAAGAGAAGTGAGTAAATGGAATATGGTTTTGTCAAAAACCTTGGTGTTTTTTAAGTCCCCTCACAGCAAAACCCAGCAAAAGAACGGGGGAACGAGACAAAAAATTGCAGTAAGAAATGATCTTTTTAAAAATAAGTTTTCAAGAGGAATTTCTTTTTTGGAGGGGAAGTGAAGTAGACCAGCAACAATGGTACTGGGAAATTTGGGGCCACAACATCATCAGAGATCCACCCTGATTCATCTTTGAGAAGCCCCAAACGATCCACATTATCTGTGGAAAGCGGGTGCTTTTGTTTGTAATGACTCCCCCGGCGTGCTGAAGGTCCGCTCAGATATGACGCTGGCTGCTGGGAGGGGGCAACACCTCTATGGGTGGCAGCCAGCCCATTTTTGGGTACCCCGAGTCTATTGGGTCCGAACACAACAAAACATCGGGGTTGAGACCAGATAGCGTGCACCCTTCTTAAACGGTCTTGGGGGTTTTTATGTGTGCCCCCGCATGCATCGTTGGTGAGGTTAAATAAAGATTGCCCAAAGGTCCCCATTAGGCTTCGCCACCCCGCCCGCTGTGCTGCCGCTACGGCTACTTTTGGACTCTCTGTGTCACTTTACGGCTTGTTTTTCCCCCGTGACATTTTAAGAATGTGAAGCAGACGCAACAGATTTTTCCAGTTGATCAAAAGCAAGGTCTCCTTTCCGCATTTAAACCCCATTTTGGGGGGGGGGGAAGGAAATGCTGAGTTTTTTTTTGACCGGGGGTCCAAAGGGGGGCCACCCAGTAACTGTTTTTCTTTGATGGGGCCCTTAATGCGAGGATCATGTGGAGAAATGGGGCATCCAAGCACTAATGGGATGGGCCTGATTTCCCAACCTCTGGGGCGTGGGGGACTAGCAAACTGATCTTCCTCATCTTCCTCCCCCCCTCAAATTCGCGCCAACCCCTTTTCCAAGGGAGGGGCGTCGGTAAAATCGGTGTCTAGGAATACCTCCCCTTTCCTCCCCCTTCCCCTCCGCGCCCCGGGACGCTTTAACACAGCCCTGATTTCCTGAATGAGGCACCCTGAGAGCGATGCGCCACCTTGACTAGCTCTGGAACCCCCAACCACTCCTAATAAAACCGATGAAAATTTTGAAACGCGGGCCTTGTGGGTTTGACGGGGAGAAAGGCTCCCTGCCGCATTGTGTCCGTCCCTCCCCGTCGCGGGGGACCTGTTGTTTTTTAGATGTCCAAAGATCGTTTTCCCAAAATAAATCCCACAATGCTCTGCTGAAAGGGCTTTTCCGCACTGACCATTTTGGGGCTTTTTCAAAAAATTAAAGGGTGGGGCAGAGCTCTTTCACCTGTCTCCACTCTCGGGGGCTCAACACCCCAGGTCCCACCGCTGCTTTCAGGGCCCTGTGTCACTTGTACTGCTAATGGGATTGCGCCCCTGCCAAATCGCGGAGCATGTAGGGGTGGAATTCCCCGCGTATTGCCACGTCAACAAAGGACGGTTGACGGGGAGGCCGAGCTGACGCTGCAACGCGTCAGGCGGGGCGTAGCGGGTACAACGGGGAAGTGCGAACTCAGACCTCGACCTTTTTCAGCAGGGAGTCCTTCCCCGGGGGAGCTCTTTTGAAATTTCTGGAGACCAGGTTTATGACATGTGCCAGGCAAGGGGGTGCGCAGCCTACCGATCTTAAGGGGAGCCACAGATTTCCCCGTTATCGCATACCACCTTTGCCTGGGACAAGGTTCTTGTCACCCCGCCAGCGCCGGTCTCGTTGCGGAGAGCCGGCCCCACGTCCTGACCTGTGGGTTTGGGTGGTTTTCCAAAAAGATTAATTTCGAAACGGTGGTTTTTTGGGCAGTGTGCCACCAGTGGACCTCGGGAAAGAGCCCCGCACCATCCCTCGGGTTTTGGGGGCGTGCGCCGAGCCTGAACCCCGTCACCCCCAGAGACATTCCCCCCGTCACCCAATGAGCTGTCACAGAATATTGCGGCCTTGGCTTGCTTACATCCATGTGTCGGTGGGCAGATGGCTTTTCCGGCCACAGATCAACAAGCCTTGAAATTTTAGATGACACTGGCTGGCCCGGGCAGGGACGGCTTTTCTGCAAAGAAAAGCCTGCTCGGGATCTGGGATTGGGGGGGAGGGGAAGGGGCCCTGATGTGGGGGAACCCCTCTGTGCCACCAGACGGAAAGGCAACATTTCCAAGGACAAAAACCCGCAATGCCGACATTCAGGCTTTTTGGGTTTGGGGTGTTTGGGTTAAAGTTTTTTCTACCCCCAAACCGGAAGACAGAAGGCTGGCTGCTAGACTGGGTGCTGTACGGGGGCAGGTCGTCAAACTGGGGGAAGGGGAAGGGTAGGGTGGGGCTTGGGGGGTGGGTGGGACTTGGGGGACGGTTGAGGCTGAAGGGGGGCATCCCCGATCATGACTCTGAAGACATGGGGGGCGAGGAACCTTTGGGGTGGCGGAGGAGGGGGGGCGGAGCAGAGGGGGGAAAGTGTTTGGGGCCCCCGTCAGGCTGGCCCCTTTTTTGGGCCCAAAGGGTTTCCCCCCGTTTCAACAGCATTCGCTTTCATGTACGACATGTTGGGGTGGGTTTAAACCCCTTAAGGTTCTTGCCTCTACTTATCGTTTACGGGAAAGGCGCATATACATCGTGGTTGAATCAGAGGCTTGCTCAAAGAAGGCCCAGGTTGAGAGGTCCTGACCTTTTTTACGGCGATAAACAGGAGCGGGGTTGACACTACCCCACGTCTTCCTCCTCGTCCCTGATGAAGCGCTCGCAAGCAAATTCTGCAGAAAAAAACTACGATGGATCCGCAATGTCGGGCTCATCACATCAACACAGGTGACTTGGTCGTCCTTACTTTCTGCATCCCAAAACTGCAAAGGGGCCCGAAGGCGTTGCCCCACCCCCCGGAATTTTGCCGATTGACCGGTTCCTTCTCCTCCTCTGATGGCATCAGTAACTGGGCCAAGCAGAGAAAAACATCCTCTTGATCTTTTTAAAATGCCTTCTGACCCCACCCGCCATTTGTCATCAAAGAGGTCTTCCGACAATGGATTATCCACAGTGGTGGGTACACGAGTTGACATTTGGGCTGCTTCAAGTTGGACGGATGCTGATGATGCTGATGACGACATTTGTGGCCGTGACTGGGAGGACAAGGAGGTAAGACTGCTGGATGCAGGTTGCATTAACCACTGAAGGACAGATTGGCGACGCTGTTCGTTACTGAAATTCACAGGGCCCTGACCCAGCGATGACAGGCCTGACGGTCCTGCAACTGACGATCCGCTGGCATGCGTGTTGTTGCCAGCACTGGAAGGAGCACCTTCTCTCGTACCTCTACCTCCATGTGCTACTCCCCTCTTTGCTCGCTTACCACCTGCATTTCGCTCCATGTTCAGAAATATAAAAATTTGAGAAGTTATGGAATAGTTTTGGAAAGTCTCTTATTAAAAGACTACAAATCACAGCTATTCTCAAATCCCTCTAATCAAAACAAAATTGCTGGATTCAAATTTAACTGCAAGGTGTCTCTATCAACAAATCTGGACTGGGCAAAAGTGCAAAAAACACGTATCTGTTATGTTTTCGTATAATACACAGTATTTTTTGCACCTTTCAATTCACCTGTGGTGACTATAAAATTGCTGTTTTAAGATTTACGTGCAAGCTGCGTCAATGAACAAAGCTGTAGTGCGCCAAAGTAAAAAAACACGTATCTGAAATGTATTCGGATAATAAAATGTATTTTTTGCACCTTTCAATTCACCTGTGGTGACTATAAAATTGCTGTTTTCAGATTTACGTGCAAGCTGCGTCAATGAACAAAGCTGTAGTGCGCCAAAGTCAAAAAACACGTATCTGTTATGTTTTCGTATAATACACGGTATTTTTTGCACCTTTCAATTCACCTGTGGTGACTATAAAATTGCTGTTTTAAGATTTACGTGCAAGCTGCGTCAATGAACAAAGCTGTAGTGCACCAAAGTCAAAAAACACGTATCTGTTATGTTTTTGTATAATACACGGTATTTTTTGCACCTTTCAATTCACCTGTGGTGACTATAAAATTGCTGTTTTAAGATTTACGTGCAAGCTGCGTCAATGAACAAAGCTGTAGTGTGCCAAAGTCAAAAAACACGTATCTGTTATGTTTTCGTATAATACACGGTATTTTTTGCACCTTTCAATTCACCTGTGGTGACTATAAAATTGCTGTTTTCAGATTTAAGTGCAAGGTGGATATATGAACAAAGATGGAATGGGTAAAATTGAAAATGAACACCTATCTGAAATGTATACTGATAATAAAAGTGGAGTTTTGCACCTAACAAAGAGACCTGCAGTTACTAGAAATGATGTGTATCCTATTATAAGTTCAGGCTGCCCAATATCCAGGAAATATTTCAATAGCAAACTGTTAGTAATAAAGATATTGCAGTGCAATGTCTACACTAAGTCTTGGTGAACTTTATCCAGTGTTCTTTATAGAGCTTGTCTGTGTTCGCCCGCGCCCCCCCCCCCTCCCCCCGCTCCCCCCGTGACTTTACAGCGGTAGATGCTCCTTTAAAATTCTCTAGCTAACTACATAAAATCTTCCAATCTCTAATCTAACTAAATTGTAAGGATCACAGCTAATAGTAGAGGTTTCTCTGTGCAGAAATAGAATAATTTTGCTGAGCTGTTTGGCCACAGGCAGAGCGCACGTCCTACTCCTATGAGACGCTGAGAGACACTGAGGCTGAACAGGAAACGCTGTTCTATGTAAAACGAGGTCATGTGATTTTTCCAGCCAATCGCAACCATACACATCCCAGTCATGACGTCACACACACATCTCACCCTGCTCTATTCTGTAATCTCATTTGCTGGCCGCCAAAATTACTGGAAGCGCCGAAAATGGCGCGATCTTAATAGATGATGCACAGATTTTAGCCTTAATTATCGCATGATCTAAAAATTTCGATCACCATAGAAACCTTGCCGATTTCAACTTTGTCGATAATAATCGCTCAACACTAAATATGGACAGTTGGAATGTGCCCGGAGTTGAAAGTTTACAATTGCTTGAAGGTAGACTAGGGTTCTGATTGTGCAGGATGATCTAAGATAAAAGTGGCCACTGAGCTTAGAGTGTCACAGAGTGTCATTAGAAGGTTGCAACAGAAATCTAGAGAGACTCGAAGAGTCACAGAAAGGCAATGAAGTGGACGTCCTTTGGCTAAATCACTCACTGATGATGGTTTCATTATAAACAATGCCCTGGGGATTGAACGATGAATGCACACAACTCCCAGCACTTTTAAGGGAGATGAGTGGCAACCAAGTATCTTGTCAGACCATTTGTAACTGTTTACATTAGCGTGGTCAGCATGCTCGATGACCGGCAAGGGAACCTGACTGCTACCTGACTTGGCTGATGCATAGCACTCTCCCTGATATTTCCAGCATCGTTGGTGACTATCATTTCTGCTATCCATCAACTTTCATAACTGAAAAGCACTGAGGACCACTGGTTGCTCGTCCAGCATAGATGCAACATGATGATGCCTATGCTTGATGTTGTGGTCAGGTTGTCAAGCACACAGACTACAATGATGTAAGTGGTTAGGAATGGTTTCATGAGACACTTGGTTGCCTCTCACCTGCCTTAATTTTGTTTGGAGTTGCGTGGCATTCATCATCTGGTTTCGCAGGGCAATATTTACAATGAAGCATTCATCAGTGTGTGATGTAGCCAAATGATGTCCACCTTTTTGTCTGTGACTCTTCCAGTGGTATATCTGTTGCAAGCTGCTGATGACAACCTATGACACTCTAAGCTCAGTGGCCACTTCTGTCTGATAACATCCTTCTTTAAGCCTCTCAATGGCAAGGTATTGTTGATCAGTTGGAAGATAGGACTGTTTAAATCCTAATTGAAATTGATCCTCTAAATTTATTGAGCAATTCTGGGATCAAACACCTGTTTTAAATTTTGCCTGTAAGCTCCTTGTGCAAAAAGCACTGAAGCAGTGAACAAAAGGACATGTGACTTCTAAAGTTAAGAGATGACCTTTTTTAATATATTTTTAAAAAAATCAAGAAATTTTATGTTCATCCTGAATTTTCAACCAAAAGCCAAATATTTCTGTTTTGGTGAGTAGTGCATGGAAAAAGGTGAATGTGAATATAACTTTTATTTGTAGTAAAGCAAATTTCTTCCATGGTCTCTGCCTCTCTGAGGGCATATCACTTTGTTAATACCCATGAAGGGAAAAGAAGACATATTGACTTCATAAACTTCTGCAAAATGTTGCAAGAACATAGATGCATTGACTTCACCACCTCTATTTGAATCCATGAGGTGGTTCCTTAGGCTATATTCACACGGCTTATTTTGGGACACATTTCACCACATATTGAGAGTGTTCTGCGCTCTAATATGGGCGAAATGTGCCCCAATCATTACGATAATCCACAGTTCTCAAGAAGTATGCTTTGGCCAGCACGTACTTCTAAGACACCTAGCATATAGCGGTGTGTATAGTACGTGCCGCTATACATCCCAAAGACGCTGTGTGAACCTTGAGCAGATAAGTAGCAAATGAGGTAAAATACTGAAATATAAGGTTATGAACAAGGGAAGAGAAACACAAGTCAAGATTACTTATTAAATGGGAAAATATGGGCTAACACATGGGAAAAGTGCTTTCAGGTGACAGAACATTAACTGTATTGTAGCAGCTGGTGTCAGTTTGTAATTTCCAATGCAAATACGATTATGGGGTCCAAAAAAAGAGGCATAGATTCATATTTGTACCCATTACACTGAATGCATTGGCAACTTTGGCTCCAGGAGAGGCAAATGTAGATAGGGTTTCACTTTTTGAGGTCACTTTTATGTAGTAAGTGGGCATACACAATTTGATCAACATATGCATTATAAAACCTTTATTTTACACTAAAGGAAAAGATAGAAGTAATATAACTTAAAGTACCACAAGTATAATGTTTGCCTGGGTTTTTATTGTCTGCTGTCTGCTGCTAGGTGTTAAGGTATGTTCACACAGCTTATTTTGGGCTTAATACGGCATAATACGCAGGGAAATGCGGCCCATAATTACAGTAATCCATAGCTCTCATAGAGAACTTTGGATTACGCCTCCTCTCCCCGCTCATACAATACAATCGTATACGTGACGTCATTTATACGCTGCGAATATGCGAGTAATGCATGTCTATGGGGCCGGCGAGCTGTCAGCCCCCCCGCACCTCAGGAGTACGCGCTGATTAGCGCGAGTTCCCGAAACAAATGATGTACTGCGGCGCGTACTGTACATGCTGCAGTACATCGTGTGAACATACCCTTAATTTGCTTCATGCACTACAGCCACATCATCAGTTGTTTTTTTTTGTTTTTTGTTTTTATTTGTGCAGGGATTTGCAAATTATGACTTTTTTTTTTGTTTAGTGTATTTGGAGTACATCATAGCTGTGCCCATCTGTATGTATGTAGGTCCTTAAAATTGGTGTGAATGGAGCCTTTTTCCCTTAATGTATTAGCAGGTTTGGCCCCAGTGGAGGCTTCTAGATAGGTTTACACCTGATGAGATTAGCTGGACATTGTAGGTAGGCATATAGAATTTAATCAAAATGTGCAGTAAAGACAATTATTTTATACATGGAGAACAGATAATAGTAATGCAGTTTAAAATATTTCATAAACTCAAATTGCTGGCCGCTGTTAGGTTTTTTGTTGTGTAAATCAGTTAACTGCCACCCGCAGTCTTTTGGTAGTGGGTATTTCAGGTCGTTTGTTGGGTTTTGCGGCTCACGGCTCAGCAGCTGCGCTGAGAACAGAGTTGTACTTCACAGCCCTGTTCCTAGTGGAGTCTCTGAAAGCGCCGGGAAGCGGGAGAAACTTTCGGTCCCCAGCGCTTAACCCTTTGATTGCCGTGGTCACTGACCGCAGCATAATCAAAGGGCTTTCCCCTGCTCTATTGGGTGATCGGGACTCCCAGTGACCTGAGAGAGCCCAGGGAATGGCTGCACAGTCAGCCATGGGGACCTAGAGTAGCCCCAGGGCAGGCCTGTCTGTGTAATAAGACAGCGATCAGGGAAGACTGTGTGCTTCCTTGATCACTGCCGATGTCAAACTGACACAGATTATAATTAGTGTTGAGCGATTATTATCGACAAAGTTGAAATCGGCACAGTTTTTATGGTGATCAGATTTTTTAGACCATGCGATAATTTAGGTTAAAATCTGTGCATCATCTATTAAGATTGCACCTTTTTCGGCGCTTCCTGTAATTTTGGCGGCCAGCAAATCAGATTACAGAAAAAGGCGGGTGAGATGTGTTGCGACTCATGACGGGGATGTGTATGGTTGCGATTGCTGGAAAAACACATGACCTCGTTTTACTAGAACACGTTTCCGTTCGCCCGGGGTCTCCAGCTCTCGAGCAGAAGAGTGAGCTTGTTGTGTCCAAACAGCTGGGGCAAAAATTATTTATTTTTTTAACAAAAAACCTCTACTATTAGCGTGATCCTTACAACTTGTTAATTAGAGATTAAAAAGATTTTATTATTTAGGGGGGAAAATTTTTTAAAGGACACTACTGCTGTAAAGTCACGGGGGGGAGAAAGTGGGGGGGGGGCCCCCACGGGCTAACACAGACAACTCATAAAAAATACTGATAAAGTTCACCAGACTTAGTGTAACATTTGCAATACTTTATTATTAAAGTTTTCTATTGAAAATTTCCTGGTATGGGCACCTGAACTTATAGGATACACATCTTTTCATAACTGCAGTCTCTTTGTTAGGTGCAAAACTCCACTTTTTTATCAGTATACATTTCGATGGTTTCTTTTTCAATTTTGCCCATTCCCCCTTTGTTGAATACCACCGTACTTAAATTAGAATCAGCAAGTCAGCACAGGTTGATTGCCAAAAAAAACCTTGTAATATCCGAAAAAATTTCAGATACGTGTTTTTGACTTGGCGCACTAAAGCTTTGTTCATTGGGCACCTTCCCCACTTAAAGTGAATATGCAAATTTTTTAGTCACCACAGTAATTGATAGGTGCCAAAAAAAAACCCTTTTATTATCCGAATACTTTTTAGATACGTGTTTTTTCACTTTGGGGGCAGGCCAGCTTTGTTGATAGATCTACTTTGCATTTTAAATTTGAATACAGCAATTTTGTAGTAAAAAACCAAAAACCCCAAAAGTTTTTTTATTGGGGAAAAAGGTTTTTTTTGGGCCCCCAAAAATCCCTTTTTTTTTTAAATTTTAATAAAAAATCCTTTTTTTTTAACATTACAGATACGTGTTTTTTGCACTTTTGCCCAGTCCAGATTTGTTGAAGACCCACCTGCAGAAAAAATTTGAATCCAGAAATTTGGAAGTTACCACAGTGAATTGATAGGTCCAAAAAATCCCTTTTTATTATCCAAATACATTACAATACGTTTTTTTGCACTTTTGCCCACCCAGATTTGTTGAAGAGCCCCCTTTGCATTTTAAATTTGAACCCGAAATTGTTATTAAACCACAGGGGAATTATAGGGCCAAAAATCCCTTTTATTATCCGAATCTTTTCGATACTTTTTTTCACTTTGGCGCGGGCAAGCTTTGTTGCTTGAAGATCTACTTTGCAGTAATTTGAATCCAGCAATTTTTTTTGATTTGAGGATTTAGAATAGCTGTTTTTGCCGTTTTTTAAATAAGAGATTTTCCCAAAAACTTTCATACCTTCTCAATTTGTATATTTCTGAACATGGAGCAAATTCGGTGGTAAGCGAGCAAAGGGGGGGGTGGGACATAGGGGAGAAGTACGGGGAAAAGGTGCCCCTTTCCCAGTCGGCGACAACACCATGCCAGGGATCGTCATTGCGGACCGTCAGGCCCTGTCATCGCTGGGTCAGGGCCCGTGAATTCAGTAACGAACAGCGTAGCCAATCTGCCCCCTTTCACTGGTTTAATGCAGCCCATCCGCATCTTACCTCCTCGTCCCCCCAGTCACCCCCACAAAAGTCTCATCGCACACCAGAAACCTCCAAAAAAGATCCCAAATGCAACTCGGTACCCACCCTGTGGATATCCATTTTCTGAAGACCTCTTTATGAAAAAATGGGGTTGGGTCAAAAGGCATTTTTCAAAGATAAAGGGGCCAAAAGGGGATTTTTTCTCTCTCTGACCCCCCAGTTTTTAGACCCAAAAAGGGGAGGAGAAGGAAGCCGGGTCAATCGGCAAAAAACCCGGGGGGTGGGCAACCCCCTTGCCCCCCCTCTTGCTTGTACCCCCGCAGCTCCTGAATGCAGAATGTCAGGACGACGAATCACCTGGGGGTTGATGAGTTGATGACGACATTCGGACCACTGGTCTTTTCAGCGAATTTCCCTTGCGAGTGTTCATCACGGACAGAAAAAGACGATGGGGTAGTGTATAGGGGCCCGCTAAAAAAGGGGGAAGGGCGGTCGAAACCGCTGAAAAAGATTCCGCCACCACGGTCCGCAAACCCCGCCCCCTCGCTTATCGCCGTAAAAAAGGCCCCAGGACCCTCAAGCCGGGGCCCTTTTTTGCCCAACCCCCTGATTCACCCAGCGATGTCATATCCCGCCTTTGCCGAAAACCAAATGGGGGCAAAAACCCTTAGGGGGTTTAAACCCACCACCAACAGTCTATCACAGCAGCGAATGCTGATTGAAATGGAGGCAACACTTGGCCAAAAAAAGGGCCAGACCGACGCCGGGGCCCCCCAACCACGGGGCACACCCCGTCTCCGCCTCCTCTGCCCCCACCAACGTTCCTCAGCGCCCATGTCTCTCAAGTCTGATCAGGGGTCACCTCCGCTTCAGCCTCCACCTCGCCCGAAAACCACCAACCCCCCAGAACCCATCCCAAACCCCCTTTTCCTTTCCCCCGTTTGACGACCTGCACGCCGTACAGCGGCCAGTCTAGCAGCCCCTTTGTTTCCAGGTTTGGGAGTAGAAGAAATACTTTAACCCCAAAACCCCCCAAACCAAAAGCCTAATGTCGGGATTGCCAGGCTTTTTTGGGCCCTTTGGAAATGTTGCCTTTTCCCTTGGGGGACACAAATGGGGTTTTGAACGTCAGGCCCTTTCCCGCCCCCCAAAACCAGATGCCCCGCAGGCATTTCTTTGCAAAAAGCCCTCCCTGCCTGGGGAGCCCGTGTCACAAAATTTTCAAGCCGTTGTCTCATCGTGGCCAAAAGTTCATCTGACCACCGACACATGGACATAACACAGCCCAAGGCCACTATATCTCTGTGACAGTCACGGGGGGGGCTGGGTTGTGTCCCTGGGGGGGACGGTGGCTCCAGGGGTCGGCGCACGCTCTTCAAAACCCCAGGATGGGGCAGGGGGCTTTCCCCCCCAAGGTCCTCTTGGCATCACGTCCCAGAAAACCAGGCCGGTTTTAAATTAATCTGTCTTGGGGACCGCCCACACACAGGGCGGGGCGTGGACGGCTCTCCTCAACTCCGAGCGCTGGCTGGGTGCCAGAAACCTTGTGCCCGGGAAGGTGGGTGCAAACGGGCCCAAATCTGCTGGGCCCCCCTTAAGACGGGAGGCGGAGCACACCCTTTCCCCCGGGCCCTGTCCCCGAACCTTGTCGTCCAGAAATTTCTAAAAGCTACCTGGGTCGGACTGCCTCTAGGAAGGCTCGAAGTCTGAGTTGGCACTTCCGCCTTCGCACCCTGCTTTGTCCCCCCTGGCTGCTTGCAGGGAACCGGCCTCCCCCAACCGTCTCATTTTGACTTTTGGAAACACTAATTCCACCCCACATGCTCCCCCGATTTTTGGGGACAGCGCAATCCATTACGCAGTACGAAGGGCACATGGCCTGCAAGCAGCGGTGCGGACCTCGGGGGGGGGTTGAGCCACCGGAGTGGAGGCAGGGGAAAAACTCTGCCCACCTTTTCCCGTTTTTAAGAAGCCACCCAAAAAGGTCAGTGGGACAAAGCCCTTTCAAATGAGCTTGTATGATCTTTGTTCTTGGGAAAGATCGTTGGACACCTGAAAAAAACAGGCCCCCCACGACGGAGGAGGAGACGGACAAAAGTGCGGCACGGAGCCTTTTCCCCTTTCCCTCAAATCCACAAAGGCCCGACCCTTTTCACAATTTCATCGGTCTTTAAGGGATGTTTGGCGTCCCGAGCTGTGCAAGGTGCGCATCGGCCCCCTCGGGGGCTCAACTGGGAAAAACAGGGCTGTTTTGAACTGTGCCGGGGGCAGCGGAGGAGGAGGAGGATTCCTAGACACCAATTTTCCGACTCCCTCCTTTGGAAAGAGGTTGGCCGTGAATTTTAGGCGGGTGGGAAGAGAGGAAGATCATTTGCAGTGCCGCTCAACCCAGAGGCTTGGGAAAACAAAGGCTCCACCCCACATAGTGCTTGGGTGCTCCATTTCCTCCAACAGATCCCCCCATTAAGGCCACAAAATGAACAAAATTTTTGGGTGGCACCCCCCTGGATCCCCCCTCAAAACAAACTCGCACTTTCCCTTTCCCCCCCCAAAAAGAGAGTAAATCAGGGGAAAAGGGCCTGCGATTGATCAACTGGAGACATCTGTTGCGTTTCTTCCTTCCCCCAAAATTTACGGGAACAACATCACACGTGACAGCAGTAGAGTGCCAAGTACCGTGCGGCACAGCAGGCAAGGGGCAGAACTTAATGGGTGACCTCTGGCAATTTGTTACCACCTCCCAATGCATGCAATGCAGGGCACACATCCAAAACACAGAGACAGCTTAAATCATGGGGCCACGACTACTGCTCCAACACCCTTTTTTTTGTATGTTTCCGGACCCAATAGATTCTGGGGGATCCAAAAAGGAAAAAATAGCCCGAACGCTCGTCACGCCAAGAGGTGTTTTTCTTGCCCCGCAGCCAGCGACATACTGAGCGGCCTTCACACGCTGGGGGAGTCATTACGACAAACGCATCCGGGTTTTCCACAAAATGTGGACATTTTTACTTTATCAAGATAATCAGCATGGATCTCTGATGATGTTGTGGCCCAATTTTCCGATTTCCCCATTAGTTTCCGGGCTACTTCACATTCCTCTTCAAACAAAATGGTCCCCTTGAAAAATGTTTTTTAAAAAAGATCATTTTTTAACAATTTTATTCTCTTTTCCCAACATTTTATTTTTTTGGTTTTGCTGTAGGAGACTGTAAAAGACAGCAAGGTTTCATGACAAAACCGTTTCCATTTACTTACTTTTTTCTTTGAAATTTTCGCTTGTCAATGGTTTTTTTAGGTCATGTTGTTCTGAGATACAGCTATAATTAGGTCCTTTGGAACAGAAATGTGGGTTTTTTAAATGGCATTTCTCCCTCACAATTTTTAATAGTGGGGAGAAGTCATATTTTTAATTTTTTGGGGTCATGTAGCTTGAATACAGCAATAATCATGGCCTTTGGGAAAAGAAATGTGGGTTCTAAGTGGCATTTCTCCCTCACAATTTTTAAAAAGGCTGAAATATATTTATAATTTTTTTGGGGTCATGTAGCTGTGAGTACAGCAATAACATGGCCTTTGGGAAAAGAAAAAGGGCTTTTAAGTGGCATTTCCCCTCCAATTTTTAACAGTGGGGAAAA